>JAVTVY010037086.1:0-17500 GCA_036873755.1 Hanleya hanleyi
ACATTTCTGCTCCAAGACGTGGAGAGAATCGGAAACTACGAGACCGCTGGGCAGGACCATACGTGATAAAGGAAGCTCTCACGGACGTGACCTACCGCATTGCAGATGCGGACGGAGGTCTCCGGGTTGTTCACCATGACAAGCTGAAGCCTTTCTATGCTCGGGAGATGTCCACCAGTGAGTCAGAAGTGACGTCTGGCGATGACGGGGACGTGGAATCGGATGAAAGCGTCGGACATGGGGCTATATTCCCATATCCTATGGAACCCTCCACTGTCGTCAGAACGCCGACTGTTGACCGGCGTCTTCGATTGACCCGGGGCGGGCGTGAGATACGGCGATCACGGAGATTTGCCGATTTCGAGGTTGATTTGCAGTCTGCATCACCATTGGATCTCGAGATGGAAGCTTTAACCCCGGCCGACGCCAAGACAGAACCGCGGCGGACGACCCGAGGTCGAGTGATTAGACGCCCCGCGCGTTATCGGGATTAATGTAATTCGGCAGTGTTTGGTCAGTGCCGTGAAGCAGGGACCTGATGTCTCCTCCTTCAGTGACGACCCAGCAGACCGCTGGGAGGAACGTCTGATGTAATTCTACCGTATTGAAGCCTTTGTTATTATACGGTGGACTATCTACACATTCGGAGAAAGGACTGCGTGTTCATTCTACTCACCTGTGATTGGTAGCTGTGCCGAGCTCTACGACGAGGGCGTCGTGTTTTCGAAGGCGTGGGTAGTGTGAGGAAAATGCCCGTGACCTGAAGAATGTCATTTTCCTTCTACGCTGACATTCTAAATAGCATTGTGAATGGATCGATAATGGTGGATATTCGACCTACCTGTATTAACTGTGCGCTGAAACTTTCAGCGAGGGACGTGTAAATATCCCTGACACGCATCTTGCATCGAAACCGGACGAGAGAAGTCGAACTCGAAGTCGTTGATCTGACACGAAATCCAACACCGCCTACACTTTCGTTTTATGGGGGCTGCCATGTTTGGGCGCGCAATGAATTCTGGGAGCCAGAGCCTATATAAGACGTAGAGAATGGACGTTCGGCATTCTGTCATAGACATTCAGCCAGTAAGTATCGTGCGGGAGCGCACAGAGACAGGATCGCCGCAAATGCGCCGAAAGGGCCGAAAGTGCCGATTTATTGCCGAAATAGCACCGAACTGGGTTGAAAAGCCGAGAGCTGAGCCATAGCTTAGGAATAATAGATACTAACACGCACAGTATCTGAGGACGAGAAGTCCACAGCGGTTCGCACGTCTACATTAGTTGTTATTCAGCATGCATTGCGCATTAAAGTCTAACTTCTAACTGTACCGTGCGAACGATATCAACGGGAAATACAGAGCACCAAATGTCCCACACCTGCAGCCTATTTTCATACAAATGCCATTCAGTATGTATTAAACATTAAAGTCTGGTATTTTGTCCGCGGCTAACGTTTTGCTTCGGCAATAGGTGATTAACTGATTATTAGCCAGTGGTATTCGTACATAGGAACAGGTTCAGTGTAGTCCTCTACCTGAGCACCGGGCCGAAGTACTTTGCCGCAGTCCTCGGTTAATAGCAAATTATCGCCGCTAGCGTTGCCTATGTATTTTACATGATTACAAATACTTACTCACACACAGACACCAGATCATCGGCCTTCGGGACGAGATCTGCACATACAGCTCACACTAGCTCTCACTTCAACACAGACTAGCGTTCGAGGTTACGACCGAGAATTGCGTACGTCTAATTCACTCACTCACCTTACCCCTTTTGGTCGTATACAGGCTTCGGCTAGATGCGATCAATAACACATACTTGCTTACGTACAAGATCGTCGGCCTTAGGGACGGAATAGATCTAATCACACTCACCTACACTAGTTACTCACAGGCCTCGGCTAGGAGTAACTGATAACACAAGCTTACATCCATTGTACATATTTACACTGCCGCAGGCCTCGAATTATGCTTTGCCGCAAGTCTTTGAATTCTATTACAAATCATTGATATTAATTGACATTACACTGTAAGGTAATAATATACCTCCGAGACCAGGGCATTATTACCACATATATATGCAGACAATCTGAGCCTATTAACTCGTCCTTGGGTCAACGCCGTGAGGGCCGAAGTCGGGTCGCCGAATTCGGGCCGCAGAATTCGGGTCGCCGAAGACGTGAGGTCTGCCGAGCCGAAAGGGATCGCCGCCGAATTCGGGCCGCCGAATTCGGGTCGCCGAAGACGTGAGGTCTGCCGAGCCGAAAGGGGCTGCCGCCGAAGACGCTGTGGGGTACCGTACGGGCCGACGCCGCCGAAGGGCTACTGCTAGGAGAGGCAGTGATACGGAGAGGATTCCAGAGACGATTAATAACGCTTAGATGAGCTGGGCCGTGTAACCTTAGAAACGGTAGACGTTCCATACAGTCCGGGGCTACGCCTACGACCAGAGAGGAACCAGAGACGCCGTACCATACCACGACGTCATAGATAGGGTCTCTTGTATATATTGTATATTATTAGTCTTTCTCTTTAAGATAAAGATAACACTTAACGATAACTACCTCTAGAGTAGGGATCTTTATTACAGGTATTGTGCGCGTACAGAGCTGTGTACACTGCAGAATACAATATTATTACTTTATTATTGCCTTGGTTGTTTCTACAGGTCCCTCCCATCCTACCTCCTCGATCCAGACAAGGTGACAGGTTGAATCGGACCTTCCTCGTTGGCCAATTCCAGTCATACGAGACTGCGTTCACATCAGCCTGACAATTTGTCACAGGGGCCTGAGACCAGGCCGCCTCAAGTCTCGTGTACACCGCAAAGATAGACGTTTTCTGACCGCTCGAACGTCACAACGTTAATTGACGTCATCATAGCGTTCATCTTCAAGTTTGTTACTTTTTCGGGTAGAGCTTGAAAAAATGATACTGTGTGTTATGTTGCAGCGCTGCAGCCTTATGGATAGCGAAAATATATGGGGTGACTCCCTCAATCCCTCCCCCCCCCCACCGTCACCTGCGATACACCCTAAATCTTCCAGGACAGATAGTGTTAGTAAAGGGACATCATTATTGAACTCGTAGAAACCTCGCTCAGTGATAAACAATTTTATTTATATAACACTTTTTTTATATTGGAGTAAGAGATATGTCTGAAATTATTGAATATGATGATGTAATATCGAGAAAATGATTTGTTCACCAATGTTTGGAATGATTCGCGTACATAGTTCCGGTTATAAGGATATTGTCATTAATTCAACTCTTATGAAATTTTTTTTGGCAATACCATGGATCGACCAATCGTCCTTAAATTCGGTTTGCACCTGTTGTATTAGTTGTGAGACGGTCTCTAATTCACCGATTTCAAGTTATGAACGGCGCGTATTTCGTTGATTCGGAATTGACATCTCTATAGCGCCATTATATTACAATGCTAGTCAGTTAACATTTATCGCAAATCACTAGATATTTTGTTTGGCTATTTAGCAAGGTTCTATCACTTAAATAAATACTGAATATACCGCCTAAACCCACCTTATTTCGCGCAGATTCACTACTGGAAAAATCGCAAGTGTTTTTCGACTCGTTGTCAATTTGTCATTGCACAGTACCTGAAGTATTACGTTGCCGATTTGACCGGAAAAGAAACAATGCAGGTCGGTTGTTTGATATTCATTTGAGTCCACGGAAACAGACATTCCAATAAACCTTAAAAAGATTTAATCGGATGCTTTACTCCAAGAAATATCAGGCACTAATTAGGAAAGTGATCCGCAACTCCCCGTGATTCGGAACTCTCCAAACACTGTAAATAAAATATCAATGGAACAGTAAAATAATACTGAAATGAAAAACAGAAGCATATGTTCCCTAAAAACATGTGAATGTGAATTGATAGCTTTGGCAGAGAGCAATCACTCGCTATCATTTCGGTACCATTTCAGTAGGGTTGAACACACTATATATTAATTATTGCTGGACTATCACGGCATGACATTATGAAAATGAACTTATCAGCAGCTGTTAATTCAATGAAAGCCGGATATTCTCTTACCACATGCTGAAATAGTACGTAGCGACTATGCGAATTTTTTGTAGGACATGGGAGACCGGGGCACAGTGGATCACGGGGCACAGTGAATAATTGTCTATAATTAGACATTGCCAGGGGAAATCCCTCAGATGGTGTCATCACTTTGTGTGCAGATGTATAGCCATTATGAATTGCAGACAACATTGAGAGAGAGTTGCTCCAGGAACTTTAGTGGGTTAAAGTATGTTTTTCATGGTCAAAACTAAATTTTCATGGTATTACTTGATGTGGTATATGGTGCACACTATAATGCAACAAGGCTACTGTCATGTTTTAATAGTAAGTGTGATATTTAATGAATGTGACAAACATGTGTTCTTCCTCTAGCAGACGGCCTTATCTAGTAAAAAATCCCTCAGAGTTCATTAGGTACACCCGGGGTACAGTGAATCGGGGCACAGTGGATCGGTATGGCAGCTGACTCTCTACTGCATGAAATTTGAAAATTTCCATTTTTCATTTTTTGGTATACCAAAGCTGTCTTAAGAACCATTTAGCACAACTTCTTAATAAATTTATGTATTATTGTTTATTTGGAGTTATTTAGAGGCGATGGTTGAGATGATGCAAGTCCGGGAGAATTGTAGTGAGAATATATGGCTGTAATACCAAGTTTTTCTCTTTACAGTCATATAAATGATGTCTTTAATAAGACTTTCGTTTTAATTTGGAATAAAAGCATATGATTGTGTTATTTACAGCGTATCATGATGCGATTCACTGTGCCCCAGGCAGTGAGCCACTCTGCCCCGGTATAGGGGCACAGTGAGTCAATATTTTTGGCATCTTTAGCGGTCATTTCAGAGAAAATGACATGAGTTAACTCCACAAATGTAAGGCAGTTGTACAGCCCAGCAGCATATGTATCATCACCCAAAAATAAGCGAAGATATTGCCAAGACATTAATGTGTAAATTGAGAAAAAAAGATTTCTGATTCACTGTGCCCCGGTCTCCCCTACTTGTCCGTTTTTCGTTTTTTGATTTTAACTTTGACGTATCTCTATTACTCAGAATAAGTGTATGTCATTAAGTTCAGGGTTGTGGTGGAAAAATAAAATTCGGGTTTTGTTCAGCTTGACATCAGTGAGTAGCACTTAGCCACAACTGTTCCTATCAATAGGATGATCATCCGAAGGTTATTGATAGGAACAGTTGTGGCTAAGTAGCACTATGACTTTATTTGGGTCAGAGATGAGAGAAACAAATTAGGAAAAATAAAAAAATAAAAGATTTGAAAAATATATTCATCTTTTACATAAATTTAGTCAATGAGACTGCCAATTGAGTTTAAAGCAGTTAATTATATAAGAACCCCAAATGCAGCGTCAATCAATCTACAGGTGTCAAACCGGAGTGATAAAGTATAATATACAGACAAGCTCGCCTGAGAAACACACTGAAATGAAAACTTAATATTGAAAATGATTTGGTTAATATTTTCACCTACACGTGGAAACTAGTGGTCCAGTACTTTATTGTTTGACACATGCAGATCTATTTGACGCCGCACAGTTTCCCCTATAATCAAAATCTACCTCTGGCATACAGGTATTCTTCTAATTTGTCAAACAAATAGTTTTCTGCCACTTGTCATGAATTGAAATGCCTCAACATAACAAAGCAAAACAATCGGCGTAAGATCGCTGGCTCTCGTTTCACAGTTTTGTTCTTTTGTCCTTAATTAGTCAACGCCAACAATAGACCATTCATTTGCGCTTGGGCCTTGTGCATGCATATGGCACAAGTCAGAAGTTTACCTGTGTTTGTGACATGCAGCAATGCATGTTTTGTAACATGTGTAATTTGCCTGTGAAACTCAAATCGAACAAATTTTCAAGAGACGACGAGAGGTGCATGGAACTGTTATAAGCAGGCTATATGGTAAGGAAAAATTATTTGCAATAGAAACGTATATACAAAGATATTCCAGTTGTGGCATTTTATATTGGGGGGGGGGGGATTATCTTCGAATTATAATGGAGAAATACTAACTTGGTACCGAACAGCAGAGAGAAATTTGTAATTCCTTCTACAAGGCGCCCCAATAATGGAACGTTTTCGGGCAATAAGCTGCCACTGTGATCACTGTGCTTGGGTTACCCCGTAAATGAGGGACAATTTTCCATCAAAACTGCATATTTTAAAAATATATAGTGAAAACATGGTATTATTGGTACCGGAGTACGGTATAGTTGCCACTGAATTGGAGGTTTGAATAAACTTTTCTTTAGAAGCCAAATTTTGTGGTCCAATACCAAACATTGGCAAATCTTTCCAAATGGAGTCGGGAATGGGAGACAAATGTTTATCTCACAACTAGCTATAGATATATGCAAATTACTCGTTCCGTCACTGACGTCACCCACCGGTATGTATCTGTCGTGTCTATACACGAATTGCGTGCATATTTCATAGGAGTGCAAGCATATTATCGTAGGGTACAACCACGAGAGCTTGGGCCTGAATATTTGAATAAATAATATAAATAATTGAGGGCAATAAGTGTTTATAGTACAAAGTGAATATAATAAGCAACAACAACATATTAAAATGAGAATCTGTCACGAGAATTGGTTTTTGTATCGAAATAGGTTTTTCCATGACCCCTCTTTCGTGGGTAAAATGTAAAAGTCCAAAGCCTCATGAATATGAAAACAATTAATATTTTATCACATAAATAAGATGATGCACATATCCTAATTAGATTGAAATTCAATCTATCAGATTGAAATTAGTGACCAATCTTTTCTTGGATTGAAAATAGATTGAAATAGATTGAAAACGATAAAATGAATCTGTTGTAGACAGAAAATTCAATCTACTAGATGGATGGAATATTCAATCTAATAGATGGAATATTCAATCGAATAGATTGGTCACTAATTCCAATCTGATAGATTGAATTTTCAATCTAATTATTTTAGAGATTACCCGGTTTCAGATATATCCAGTGAAAACTGGTGAACTAGTTAATCTCACCAGAGCATGGTCTATATAATAGAATAGATGCGGAAAATCGGCCGTAAAGTCCAAAACGTCATGTCATAAATATGACAAAAATAATAATAATATTCCGTCTCGTAAATAGAATATGCACATTACCAAGTATCCAGTGAAAACTGTTGGACTGGTTGATTTCACATGAACATATACTGGAGTCGATGCAGGAAATTGAAGTCCAAAAACGTCGTAAATGCGAGAAAAATTAATATTTCATCTGATAAATATGATATGCACTTCTTCAAATTCTTCAACCATGTAGGAAGATTCAGAAGATTTTGGTGAAAACGTGGGTAGTAGTTGCATAGTGTAAGTGGTACGGATGGACTACAGTTTCTTGGCCTGTGGGATATTGGATGCTCTTATGTCTACGTATGTTTTTTTTTAACAAATTATGAAAATTAATGGATACATATTTTTTCGAATCGATTTAAAAAAAAAATATTCTCAGAAAAAAATCTTTTTTTTATGTCATAGCGGTCAGGGTATATGGTAGAAAATTAAAAGCCGTAGTAACTCGGCTTGTCATCAAAGGGAACGACTTTAATTGAGCCAAAGATGAAAGAGAAAAACACTTGGGAAATATATTTAAAAAAATCGATTTGAGAAAAATATATATATATTTATTAATTTTCATCATTTATTGAAATTTTTTTATACGTCCAATATTCCACAGGCCAGGCAACAGTGCTAAAGGCAAACAATTGTCGCCGCTGGTTTTTGCCGATAAACCCATTCCTAGATATATATGTTATTTCGATTTCGGAATAGATATGCTTCAAGAGAGGATTGAAATTGTTTGAAATACACGGCCGAAATATACGATTTAGCTATCAACTTGCTGCATGAATAATTAATAGAAATAAAAATTGTCTTCGTTTGTATGACATGTGATCCAACTGGCTGGACCCTCCGTGAGACCTATAGGGGTACTGGTTTTGACCCTCGCATTAGTATACCTTGTTCATTTCATCTATTCAGTTTTCCAGGCGTTCGCGCGGCTTCGATGTGAACATTCCGTGGTATTGTTCTTTTATTTTGTTGATTTGATCCAAGCGCATCCTTTGTGTTTATTAGGTTATGTACGCACATAGTATTAGTTCATGTTGCACAACGTTAAGTTTACTGCCTAAGCAAAGCGTCGTAAAAAGGAGTGAAAGCAATTCTTCAGAGGATTCGCAACACAATACACCCTGCTATCCGAGTTAAAGGCTTTGTCCAGACAGCCACATTGGTCGGTTTGTAAATGGCAAAGCCCGATTTTCACCTTCTCATATGAAGATAAAAAAGTAAGAAATATTTGAACGAAAACTATTGCACATACCAGAGAATTAACATTGATGGACAATTTCCAATAACAACAGAAATTTATACTAAGTACCTGAAATATCTTCTCCCCCAAAAAGACATCCCCCCTCCCCGAAATTTTGAGTCACTTCTCCCACCGCTAAAGGAATAATATATGATATTCTGTGGTACACATATGCATACTCGGCATTACTTCTCGAATAATAATATGCACCTTCAATTTATTGTTTTCAAATAATTTGTTATCTGAGATATAAAAAATACATGTTATGTTGTGAGGCAGTCTATTTTCAAAGGTAAAGCTGTAGGTCCTATCTATTAATGTCCAGTGATTAATCCCAACAACGGTCCCATACTGTTCTTTTGTCTATAAGATGTTCTCCTGTAGAGAGAAGAAATATTCCTTTATTTACTTGTCTTTGTACGACAATTGATCAATGATCATAGACATGCTTCCACATGCCCACGTTCAGCTGATGGTCACTGATTTCGAGAAGGCCATATGGAACGGAATCCATGGATGTGTATTCCACTTGGCACAAGCGATATGGTGTAAAATACAAGATGTTGGTCTCCAGGTATAAACCGTTCATATAGCCTTTTAATTCAGGGGGTGATATATGTTCAGCTACCTTTTTATATATTGCGAGGGAGGGGAGGGGGATGTCGTCGTCGGTGTCGATGTCGGTGTCCCCGGCCTGGAAATGATAAGGTTTTTGGTTTAGCAAATTCAAAAAAAACAGAAAAAAATAGAAAAGAATATTAAAAAATGGGGGGAGGGAGGGGTGAGTATTCCACCTGGGGGTATACTACCCCTGGGGATTCCATGGGTGCTCCAATGTTAAAATCCCTATGAGTTTTGCGTTTAGCTGAAGTGCACATGTACATCTGTACTTAGAAAGTTTGCTGCAGTTAGCTGTCATTGAATGATTATGAAACTTGGTACACATGTTTCTTATGATTAGAAGATGCGCCTGTGCTATTTATTAGATGAAATATTAATATGTGTCCAAATTATGAGGTTTTGGACTTAGTAATTTGCCAATGATAATCCTACACAGGATTAATCTATCTGGCTGTAATCCCACATTCCAGACATTATTGTCTGCACCAGATCATCTATTCCAGACTGCATTGTCTGTACCGGTTCATCTAAGTCAGACTTTATTGTCTGTACTTCATAATCGGTCAGAAGTTTTTGTCTGCACCAGATCACCATGTCAGACATTGTCTATACCAGCTGTGCATGTCTTCTTTGTGACATGAAATATTAAGTATGGCTAAATTAAAGTTTAGACTTTATACTTTTCCAATGCTAATGTTTTTGTTAGGCAAAAATTTACATGTACACTTCTACATAGAATGTTTGCTGCACAGGTATGCTTTCAATACTGCTGCAGCTTCAGCGGACGACCCCACAAGGCGAGATGTGGTTCTCAAAACGCTTGTTTCATATAATCACAGGTGATCTGATTACTAAATAGGCAATATAGTTGCTTGCCAATATCATAAAACAAAATGTTCCCCAAACCTTGCTGAATGTGAATATGACATCACTTTAAACAAACAGTGTAAATAGGAGAATAAAATTACAGAAACAATGAACTCAGCCACTGACAACAGGAGTCGATAAAGAATAAACACACTCTTGAAAGATATCATATGGTCTTAAGAATTGCGTGAAATCACTGCTACAAGAAAGACTATGTCAGAAAAGAAAAATTCATTGGAAAGTATTTTTAAAAGATATTTTATCATTTGCCTTGTCGACATAATTGTCAAATGCAATGATAATTCATGTCAGCCAATACGAAGGACAGTCCAAACCCGTGTGGAGTTATCCAAGGCAGGTGTGTGTCACACCCCTGTCACCAACCTGTGTTAGTTTGAAAAACTAATACATTCAAACTAGTTTGTGCAGTCTGTGAGGGAAATGACCCGGATTCTGTCTACTGAATACCCAACTGCCTATTTTTGTCCATTCATTCAAAGCCTGTTCTGAACGTGCCTGGTTCTAAAAGAAGATGCCTAATTAATTGCCATTTGACACATATCTGTGATTTGATCCACATGTCAGGTAGGCTCTGTTTACACAAAATTGATAGATTAGACAATTACTGATAAAGTCCAAAAAATATTTTAAAATACTTCCCAAACAATTTTCATATCTAACATAGTCTTTGTTGTAGCCCAGAATGTTCTTCATTATTTTGGGATTACACTATCTCAGAATAGCACAGATTCTAATGCTGAAAAATTGGTCGAGCCCTGTGTGGGATTCGAACCAGCGATCCCAGAGTCCGGCACCTAATCGCCAGAACTGTGTGTCGGCTATAAACCACTCGGCCAGCGGGAGCGGTGTCAGTACGATCTCCAGAGGGGTACTGCATACGTTCGCTTTCAAGACAACCGGTCTGCTACCTCCTATTTTTGTGGTAGGCCCGTTGGCCGAGTGGTTTAGATCGCCGACATACAGTGCTGGGGATTTGGTGCCTGACTCTAGGGTCGCAGGTTCGAATCCCGCACGGGACTCGACCAATTTTTCAGCACTAGAATCTGTGCTATTCTATAATTGTGTAAAACTATCATTTTGAAAATGACAAAAATATATGTTCAGAATTTTTTTAACTGATTTTCAATATTGTGTGTTTAATATTTATGTACTTTTGTTGGTAGTCTTAAGAATAATTATTTTGTGGAGTTTTATTTCTGTATATACATATCAGCATGTCAAATATGGTGATATTCTCTATGGGATGTATGACTTTATTCAATTAGATTTCACCCAATAAGAGACAATTTCCTGTTACACGACTTTCAAAACTTTGTCCTTTAATTTCAAGTTATTTGTCTAATAATATTGCAGCAATATAAGTTATTTAAAATTATTCAACAGTAAAACAAGTTAATTATAAGTTAATAAATAACAAGTAATTGTAAGATATCAAATTACAAATTAATAACTAGTTATATACCTAATAATATTGCAGCCCTGCAAGTTATTTACAGTCTTTCAACAGTGAAACAAATTAAGTACCAGTTATAAACTTACAAATAATTAAAAGATATTTAATTTCAAGTTAATAGCTAGGCTGTGGCTGGTTCAATGTAAGTTATTAACATTGAAGTTTGAAATTCAGTTGATAACGTTAGTGTATTAAATGTTTAATACATCCCAGTTTATTTTTTTATTTTCTAAATATGTTCATGTTGCAGGTCCAAAAACAAGAGCTGACACCAAAGAAATTCCATTTCCTTTATTTCCAAAACAAGTTATCCAAAAGCTCTGATCTATTTTGTCTTACTCAGCATTCCGCAGTTTGCGTACAAATGGAAACCACCCTGCACAGAGGCAACTTCAGGGCCCCACTCCACTTTACCCCTGCCCACAATAACGGAAGATCACCTTTCTATATGGCGTTGGTATGACGTGTAGGGACAAACCCACGCAAACACCGTTCAGTATGAATCCGATACAACAAATACAGTTTTGCAAATAAGAGAGCTACTTTTCATATACACTGACCATATAACGGGGGAAAGAATATCCAGTTCATTCTTTTTAACGCTCGGTCAACAGAGATATTATGCAAAAGTAATCGAAATGTTAGGCAAACATCGCTGTGGTATTATTCTGCCACATCTGTGCCACGTGTAAGGTGGTTGGCTCGGAAGTTGCAAAATACCACCAAGATAGCAATTACGCAACAAGAGGACGTATTAACCAATCGCACAGCTTCTCGATAATTCCCACTTCCTTCATATCACTCTCTAAAAAAAGAAAAAAAAACTCGAGTGAAATTGGAAATTCATCCCACTCAAGCACTGAACAGTTTCCCTCAAGTTGAATGACTTCCTCTCGAGTTGAGGGAGTTCAATGCAAGCGATTATAATTAAAGTTTGAATAATAATAATAATAATAATCTTTATTTAAACACGGTCAAACTATCAGTACAACTGTTTTTCATAGGAACCGTGGGCTAAAACAAGAGAACAATGGTATTTACAGCATAAAAACGATGCAGAAAATAAATAATTGACATCATACTTTATAGCCAAAGAAAATAATACTAAAAAAGAAGAAAAAATTAATAATAATAATAATAATAATAATATAAAAAAAATTAAAATAAAATAAGGTGAAGAATGAAATCGGTAAGGTTATTATATTAAATGTTTAATGCGTCTCAGTATACAATAATTTTTTTACTTCACTCAACCTAAGCGAGTTACTAACTCAAACTTGAGTGAATTTCAATCAAACTTGAGTGCATTTCGCGCAACTATAGTTGAGTGAATTTCACGCAACTTGAGCGTGATGAATTCCCACTCTTATTTGAGTGAATTTTTTGGGGGGCAGATCATTACTAAATGTAGGTCTTTTACCCGGTGTTTCAATTCCAGAGCATTATCCTATGAACACCAGGTTAATACCGACTCGCATAAGCAGTGTATTACCAGAACGTTTTCCATATTGATACCATATCATCTATAAGCCCCGCGCGGGGATTGACCTTGTACACATCGCAGGTCATGGTAAGAATAGGCCCCAGCTTCTCAGAGAGCTTGTCGTAAGAGGCGACTAACTGAGGCACCCGTGGGGTTCTCGGGTGCGAAAAGGAATCTGTGGTTACCGGGTGTGAAAAGGAATAGGACCCAACGTCGTGATATGAATGAAATATAGTGGAAAGCGACGTTAAAGCATATTCACTCACTCACTCATATCCCCTATTATGACATCAACAAGGATGTGTGCCAGTACAAAAAGTGGTTTTGAAACGGTATTGATCGGATATAAACATGATAAACGAAATGTTTCAAATATTATATTGCATCAAGACTAGCTGTCTTCGTGATTCAGGCTCCATTCGCACGGTTGCCTGTACATAGACCATTGACCAGCACAATGGCACATATGAGAATGGTTGGAGTGGTTTCCCATGGATGATCGGCAGGGAACCAGCTTTGTACATTCATATATGTGTATAGAAGATGGAGGAAAGAAGTCAACTTCCGGGGATCATTGATTGGCAGTTAATCATCCATGAAAGGAATGGTCAGTGTTATATATGCTTTAATTGTTTCTGAAATATTTGACTTTGTGAATACACAAGTTAGTGACAACACTTCTGTACACATCCCCCCCCCAAACACCCCACCCTCCCATCCCACACACACTTCAACCAATCCCCAGGAGCTGGTTATGATTTTCTGTGGATATATTTCTGTCTTTAGCAGTTTGTATTCTTTTTGTCTGCATTGACATTGACAGACATTGTAACGGACTCCTTTTATTCTGTTTCAGTAAAACTTTGACGACAAGAGGGACAAATACACCGACCATTGTGATCACTGGCTGTACAGACTGTACAGACTGTGACAGACCATTATTTGTTCGCTGATATTACAGACAAATATGAACACTGGATCTCAATGGCTTTCAAATGAAATGACAACCCAAGTGTGAGATGAGAGTATTTCCCTGCAAAAGTCTTTGGAATCATTTGGACAGAGCATACCAAGTGATAAGACGATATTGTCAACATGTCCTGCCAGCACCATGGACATCTTGGCCGAGAAACGAGCATACAGGCCAGACAATAGATTTGTCTGCTTAGAACACGTTACTATTCGATATTTACTTGAGTTTTGGGGATATTAATGCCACGCGAAATGAGTTTGGAATTATTTTTGTGACAAATAGGCCCTACTGATTTGAGACATATTTTTATAGCGGAACTTGGATGAAGCGCTTCATTTTCTGAACAGTCGGCATAACTGAATACGGTACGGATTCTTGTGGAAGAACGTTCAAGCGGCCCCTGTGCACGGGTTGTGAAACCTAGCATCATAGATCCTATTTGTTCACTGATATATCGCACGCTTTCATTCGTGAATGGAGTGACATATATAGTCAAGCATTCATGGTTCAAATTAACGAACGTTTGAGCAGTAAATAGATGCAGGAACTGCAGTTATTGGCAATTCGGATATTGAGAAGGACCCCATTGTGAAGTCTTTTCGTGTTGTTTTTCGAAAGACTCTTTCAGTGTTCAGATCAGTATTTGGGTCACAATAAATTGAAGCTGAAAGGCCATAACCAGATACGCTAGCCCCCGCGATTATAACTTTTGGTTTTATAGTGCGAGCTGCATGTCCTTCGATCTTCTTGATGTTGTTGTGATCTCCTGTGCTCCTGATTTAACACCATATCTTTACAGGAATGTTTTAGAAGATAATTCAAAACGGTCTCCCAAATTCGGTCATAATGCACCAAAGGGGTCGTTGGGTTTTCATCGCTTTTAGCGATAGATCTTAGAATAGTTTAGGGAATAGGAAACAGGGATAGCCGACACTTAGATTGGTGAGGGGATGATAATTAGCTTAGCTTAGAATTTTTTTGACGGCAGTCGAATTCAAAACCTATATATGAAAGGGCCTAGCTAAGTTTAGGTTAAGATTTTTTACTTTAGTTATAAGATGAAAACCCAGCAATGATCCAGCATTGGTGTTAACAAAACAATAAACACACCAAGTGATCTACTTGAATAGTTGTGAACGCCGACATCGATATAGAGGTTGGTCAAACATGTATTGCAAATTTCGAGATTGCAACAACAAGAAAATGACCAGACCGGCCGGACAGCGAAAAACATTGCTGTCATTTCACGAGAAGCCGCGGACATTGAGTCAAGACTCAATCCTAGAAGTCAAGGCTCAATCCTAGATACAATGCTCGACCCTGTGGAAAATATGTAGCATCACAAATCCACAGCACAGCAAAATCCGATCGTATCTTACAAAAACCCGGGCTAGGTATCTTATTTATCCTATCCAGCCGAAAGCAGTTATGTCGACTGTTCAGACGGCGAAGTGCTTCAATCGAACTGCGTTATACAATGGGTTTTAGAAGAGATTATGAAGAAACTCGCCAAATGAAACTGACCAGTTGTCAATACGATGTATTCTAGTAAGAAGTTTAATAATATTTACTTTCTTTATTTTTACATGTTGGTTCTGTTTCATTCGGGGATATGAATTGCCAACTTGTCAGGCTGTCACCAACGACAATATCTGTCAACTCAGCTTTGTAACACAAACTTCAACCAATCCCCAGGAGCT
Organism: Hanleya hanleyi; assembly: GCA_036873755.1. NCBI lineage: Eukaryota > Metazoa > Mollusca > Polyplacophora > Lepidopleurida > Hanleyidae > Hanleya > Hanleya hanleyi. The sequence continues at coordinate 15,540 of JAVTVY010037086.1, forward strand.
GGTTATGATTTTCTGTGGATATATTTCTGTCTTTAGCAGTTTGTATTCTTTTTGTCTGCATTGACATTGACAGACATTGTAACGGATTCCTTTTATTCTGTTTCAGTAAAACTTTGACGACAAGAGGGACAAATACACCGACCATTGTGATCACTGGCTGTACTGACTGTGACAGACCATTATTTGTTCGCTGATATTACAGACAAATATGAACACTGGATCTCAATGGCTTTCAAATGAAATGACAACCCAAGTGTGAGATGAGAGTATTTCCCTGCAAAAGTCTTTGGAATCATTTGGACAGAGCATACCAAGTGATAAGACGATGTGTCAACATGTCCTGCCACTTTCATAGACATCTGGCCGAGAAACGAGCATACAAGATGAACCAATAGATTTGTCACTTAGAACATTACTATTGCCAAGTATTTACTTGAGTTTTGAAAAGGATATAATGCCACGCGAAATGAGTTTGGAATTATTTTTGTGACAAATAGGCTACTGATTTTGAGACATATTTTTATAGCGGAACTTGGATGAAGCGCTTCACTTTTCTGAACAGTCGGCATAACTGAATACGGTACGGATTCTTGTGGAAGAACGTTCAAGCGGCCCCTGTTCACGGGTTGTGAAACCTAGCATCATAGATCCTATTTGTTCACTGATATATCCCACGCTTTCATTCGTGAATGGAGTGACATATATGGTCAAGAATTCATGGTTCAAAGTAACGAACGTTTGAGCAGTAAATAGATGCAGGAACTGCAGTTATTGGCAATTCGGATATTGAGAAGGACCCCATTGTGAAGTCTTTTCGTGTTGTTTTACGAAAGACTCTTTCAATGTTCAGATCAGCATTTGGGTCACAATAAATTGAAGCTGAAGGCCATAACCAGATACGCCTAGCCCCCGCGATTATAACTTTTGGTTTTATAGTGCGAGCTGCATGTCCTTCGATCTTCTTGATGTTGTTGTGATCTCCTGTGCTCCTGATTTAACACCATATCTTTACAGAAATGTTTCAGAAGATAATTCAAAACGGTCTCCCAAATTCGGTCATAATGCACCAAAGGGGTCGTTGGGTTTTCATCGCTTTTAGCGATAGATCTTAGAATAGTTTAGGCGAATAGGAAACAGGGATAACCGACACTTAGATTGGTGAGGGGATGATAATTAGCTTAGCTTAGAAATTTTTTGACGGCAGTCGAATTCAAAACCTATATATGAAAGGGCCTAGCTAAGTTTAGGTTAAGATTTTTCACTTTAGTTATAAGATGAAAACCCAACAATGATCCAGCATTGGTGTTAACAAAACAATAAACACACCAAGTGATCTACTTGAATAGTTGTGAACGCCGACATCGATATAGAGGTTGGTCAAACATGTATTGCAAATTTCGCGATTGCAACAACAAGAAAATGACCAGACCGGCCGGACAGTGAAAAACATTGCTGTCATTTCACGAGAAGCCGCGGACATTGAGTCAAGACTCAATCCTAGAAGTCAAGACTCAATCCTAGATACAATGCTCGACCCTGTGGAAAATATGTAGCATCACAAATCCACAGCACCGCAAAATCCGATCGTATCTTACAAAAACCCGGGCTAGGTATCTTATTTATCCTATCCAGCCGAAAGCAGTTATGTCGACTGTTCAGACGGCGAAGTGCTTCAATCGAACTCCGTTATACAATGGGTTTTAGAAGAGATTATGAAGAAACTCGCCAAATGAAACTGACCAGTTGTCAATACGATGTATTCTAGTAAGAAGTTTAATAATATTTACTTTCTTTATTTTTACATGTTGGTTCTGTTTCATTCGGGGATATGAATTGCCAACTTATCAGGCTGTCACCAACGACAATATCTGTCAACTCAGCTTTGGCATCCGCACACGGACGGATACAGAAGATGACATGCATGAGCCGAACGACTAGTGACCAACAACTCAACAATAACG
>JAVTVY010037087.1:0-15728 GCA_036873755.1 Hanleya hanleyi
CGACGCCACGAGGCCTCCACCCACAACGATGCTCGGTATACTTGTATAATCTGCGCACGGTCATTCAATCGGAAGGATCATTTACTGCGTCATGAGAGGGTACTCCACGCGGGTGCGACGGTACTATGTAATGATTGTGGTAGACTCTTCAAACGACCCAGTCGGTTTAGACAGCACCAACGTTTGATGCATGCCCCGTCTCTACGGTTTGGGCAACAACTTTCCACTAAAGAGGAGCCGCGGAAGGTCAGACCCAGTGAAGATGAACCCGGAGAGACGAACGCCACTGGTGATGCGATGACGAAGAGCCTGCCTATACCCACGGTCCAGGAGGGCCTGGATATCCAGCCGGACCCCTCCTTTACGGTTTCGAGTCATACGCCTGATAACATCGAACATTTTCTGGACGAGCCCATAAATGTTCCTAGCGATCTCTTACAGGGCGCCCATCCAGTGAGTGACATCTATCGGCGCCATTGGACCATGATACGGCACTGTTTCTACCGTCATCGCCCTATTCAAGATATCTACAATTTTCGACTGACCGACCTCGCCCGTCTAGGCAGCTACGTGGAAGCCATCTTCAATGACCAAGCAACGTCCTTCAAATTAAATCTGGCGTTTGGTTATGTGCTGCAGCATAAGGAGACAGATCAAGTCCGATACTTTTACCCGAGCAGTAACATCCGGGTATTTGACCAACCGTTTACCATCATTAACCAGGCGTCGCTAGAGACGATGCTGGAGAACCTGGCCAACGTGGATCCCTTGGAATGGGCCCAAAAACAACGCCCCAACACCAAGTGGAAAGTGGAGAGGGTAACCAATGTTACGTTCTTCGTGACCAAGCTGACCGACCAACCCATCGGATGAAAGTATTCACCCATGCACTGATAGATTCTCAGAATGCGCAAACAACTATCTGAGGATATGTTGCTTCAACGGTATCCTGGCCTGTCCGACGATGATTAGAATAAACGGTTCAGATGGCACTTTCTGAAATGGAGACTTCTGATTGGACAAGAATACATCTAACGGACAGGAACGAATATGAAACATGCAAATGGTGGCCTCTGATTGGATAAGAATCTTCTTGCTATCTGAGGATATGTTGCCTCAACGGTATCCTGGCCTGACCGACGGTGATTAGAATAAACGGTTCAGAGCGAACATGGCCGAAGATGGAACTTTCTGAAATGAAGACTTCTGATTGGACAAGAATACATCTAACGGACAGGAACGAATATGACAGATGCAAATGGTGGCCTCTGATTGGACAGTCTTCTTGAATTGTAACACCAAGTGGATAGTGGAGATAATGACCAATGTTGCGTTCTTCGTGGTTAAACTGACCACCACCACCTCCATCGGATGAAAGTATTCACCCATGCACTGATAGATACTCAGAATGCGCAAACAACTATCTGAGGATATGTTGCCTCAACGGTATCCTGGCCTATCCGACGATGATTAGAATAAACGGTTCAGATGGCACTTTCTGAAATGGAGACTTCTGATTGGACAAGAATACATCTAACGGACAGGAACGAATATGAAACATGCAAATGGTGGCCTCTGATTGGATAAGAATCTTCTTGAATTGTAAATATACCCAACGCGGCTCCCCCAGCGTGGGTGTGATGTAACATTGGGGAAAATAAACTATATGAAAAAAACTTCTTGTTGTTGTTGTTCTCTCATGTGTCATCCTTGTTGTTGTTGTTGTTCTCTCTCTGGTCTATATCATGGCGTTATGTTAGAGTGTTAAGGTGTAACGACGGGCGTTGACGGGCATCACTGCATTTCGAAGAATTAGTGACAATTCCATGGAATATCAAAGCTTCTGAGCTATTTCACCAGGGCGTTGAAGCATTAAGAATGGTGTTGGTGGGCGTTGCTACAAGATGACACCTCACACGGTCCATTTGGACCGCGGATGGTCCATCTCTACACCAAATACCTTCCTGCACTGCCCCAAAAGGCCCACTTTCGCTACAACTTGTACTAATGACGTCATCGATGACGTCACAGATGCTGTAAATATCCCTGAAATCGGGGTGTATACTCCGAGAGCTACAACATGACACATCCCATGACGCATTCGCAACGCGGATGGTCCATCTCTACACCAAATACCTTCCTGCACTGCCCCAAAAGGCCAAATAACATCCTTCACTGCTAAAAAATGCCCACTTTCGCTACAACTTGTACTAATGACGTCACCAATGACGTCACAGATGCTGTAAATATCCCTGAAATCGGGGTCTATACTCCGAGAGCTACAACATGACACCCCACACGACGCATTCGCAACGCGGATGGTCCATCTCTACACCAAATACCTTCCTGCACTGCCCCAAAAGGCTCACTTTCGCTAATACTCCTACTGATGACGTCATCGATGACGTCACAGATGCTTCGGACATGCCTCAATTCGGATTGTACACCCCGAGAGCTACAAAATGACACCTCACACGACGCATTCGGACTAAGGATGGTCCATCTCTACACCAAACTCACCCCACGCACCCACAAAATGTCCACTTTCGCTACTACTCGTACCGATGACGTCATCAATGACGTCACAGATGACGCGGACACCCCTCAAATCGGAATGTACACCCGAGAACTACAAGATGACACCTTCCAGGACGCATTCGAACCGTGAATAGCCCATCTCGACCCCAAATACCTTCATGTACTGCCCGAAAATGTCCACTTTCGCTACTACTCGTACCGATGACGTCACCGATGACGTCACAGATGACGCGAACATCCCTCAAATCGGAATGTACACCCCGAGAACTACAAGATGACACCTTCCAGGACGCATTCGAACCGTGAATAGCCCATCTCGACCCCAAATACCTTCATGTACTGCCCGAAAATGTCCACTTTCGCTACTACTCGTACCGATGACGTCACCGATGACGTCACAGATGACGCGAACATCCCCCAAATCGGAATGTACACCCCGAGAACTACAAGATGACACCTTCCAGGACGCATTCGAACCGTGAATAGCCCATCTCGATCCCAAATACCTTCATGTACTACCCGAAAATGTCCACTTTCGATGTAAATATCCCTGAAATCGGGGTCTATACTCCGAGAGCTACAACATGACACCCCCCACGACGCATTCGCAACGCGGATGGTCCATCTCTACACCAAATACCTTCCTGCACTGCCCCAAAAGGCTCACTTTCGCTAATACTCCTACTGATGACGTCATCGATGACGTCACAGATGCTTCGGACATGCCTCAATTCGGATTGTACACCCCGAGAGCTACAAAATGACACCTCACACGACGCATTCGGACTAAGGATGGTCCATCTCTACACCAAACTTACCCCACGCACCCACAAAATCTCCACTTTCGCTACTACTCGTACCGATGACGTCATCAATGACGTCACAGATGACGCGGACATCCCTCAAATGGGAATGTACACACCGAGAACTACAAGATGACACCTTCCAGGACGCATTCGAACCGTGAATAGCCCATCTCGACCCCAAATACCTTCATGTACTGCCCGAAAATGTCCACTTTCGCTACTACTCGTACCGATGACGTCACCGATGACGTCACAGATGACGCGAACATCCCTCAAATCGGAATGTACACTCCGAGAACTACAAGATGACACCTTCCAGGACGCATTCGAACCGTGAATAGCCCATCTCGATCCCAAATACCTTCATGTACTGCCCGAAAATGTCTACTTTCGCTACTACTCGTACCGATGACGTCACCGATGACGTCACAGATGACGCGAACATCCCTCAAATCGGAATGTACACCCCGAGAACTACAAGATGACACCTTCCAGGACGCATTCGAACCGTGAATAGCCCATCTCGATCCCAAATACCTTCATGTACTGCCCGAAAATGTCCACTTTCGCTACATGCCACCGCGCATGCGCAGAATGCCGATATTTCAACCCCACACCCAGCCCACCAGATGCCCCTTCACATAAGCTTCACTTTGATACCTCACTCGACCCCATCGGACCCTTAGGGGCTTCCCTAGCTCCAACACGGCTATTTTCATACCCTTCGGCCACCGCGCATGCGTAGAATGCCGATATTTCAACCCCACACCCAGTCCATCAGATGCCCCTTCACGAATGCTTCACTTTGATACCTTACTCGACCCCATTGGTCCATTAGGGACTCCCCTAGCTCCAAAACGTCTATTTCCATACCCTTGGGCCACCGCGCATGCGCAGAATGCCGATAATTCAACCCCACACCCAGCCCATCAGATGCCCCTTCACGAATGCTTCACATCGATACCTCACTCGACCCCATTGGTCCATTAGGGACTCCCCTAGCTCCAAAACGTCTATTTCCATACCCTTGGGCCACCGCGCATGCGCAGAATGCCGATAGTTCAACCCCACACCCAGCCCATCAGATGCCCCTTCACGAATGCTTCACATCGATACCTCACTCGACCCCATTGGTCCATTAGGGTCTCCCCTAGCTCCAAAACGTCTATTTCCATACCCTTCGGCCACCGCGCATGCGCAGAATGCCGATAGTTCAACCCCACACCCAGCCCATTAGATGCCCCTTCACATAAGCTTCACTTTGATACCTCACTCGACCCCATCGGACCCTTAGGGGCTTCCCTAGCTCCAACACGGCTATTTTCATACCCTTCGGCCACCGCGCATGCGCAGAAGGCCGATAGTTCAACCCCACACCCAGCCCATTAGATGCCCCTTCACATAAGCTTCACTTTGATACCTCACTCGACCCAATCGGACCATTTTATCTAGGGACTACTTTTTCTCCGCGGAAGCTTTTTCCCGAGACCGAATCACCGCCAAAACCACGGCCAAACCGCATCACCGCGCATGAATACATTTTTTTTTTTTTTTTTTGCCGGAACTTTTTTTTTTTTCTGCCGGAAATATGCACTCATTGACCTTTGGTGTGTGGGTGGGTTCAAAATGGCGGACTGTAAGTAGCCGCCATTTTGAAAAAAAAAATTGCACGGGGTGAGTGGGTGGGTTCAAAATGGCGGCTACTTACAGTCCGCCATTTTGAACCCACCCACACACATATCCACTCAGGCCACGCCCCATTTCGTCTCATCACGCCCCAATACACCCCCAAAACCTCCCCATTTTTTGTTCTGCGCATGCGCAGTGAGGCGCTACGACGACGTTTTACTCATTGTATACTACTCACGTATCCTCCGACAATCAGCAAACTCGACGGTTTAAAGGTTTACTCTGCGGTTTAAACGGTGTAAACGTTTCCAACAGTTTTGTTTGGTTTTCGTTGAAAAAAAAACGATAAAGTCATTTATGACGACGTTACTAGAAATGACAAAAATGTCAAGAAAACATATGATCAACTAAAATCTGTTTGCAGAAAATAGGCGAAAATCAACAACATCCTCAATAAATGAAGAAAATGTAATAAAAAAAATGTAAAAAAAAATGTTTTATCGATGTCCCCTATGGGCCACCCTTATTCAATCTTGGATGGAATAGGCAAATATACCCGGTGTTTGTCATGAATACACCATTAATTTGCGAGTGCCTTAGGTTGAACTACCAGTAATGTATATTAGCTATATATGAAGTCTACAAAATATATTGATTGCGGATCACAATGACTCACTGTTCCCATTTCTATGTAAATGAGTGATACCAAAAAAAAATAGTATCTCGCTCAAACAATCAAAGATGAAATTTATTCACTTTCAATGATCAAAACAACGGAATTTTGTTGGCATACTGCTACCTGATAATTCCTTTGAGCAGCTCGACGTATACGGAACGCTTCTCTTGCTGACTTTCCCCGGCTTCGTACTTGTCTACATTGTTGGCCAAATATCGCAGAATATCGGCAGGATCTAAGGATAACATGGGTCTGATTGTGGACAGGAAAATGTGGAGGTCAGCTTTTATGCACAACTGGTCAGGTACACAGAAACGAAAATTCCTTAAAAATTTAAGAAATATTCTCCGACTGTTACACCAACAGAATTTTCCTCAACATAACTAAGTAATATTCCCTACCATGTTAAGGAATTTCCTGGACATGCTACGGAATATTCCTTATTGGATTTTAAGGAATATTCCGCTGGTGTAATTGTCGGGGAATATTCCTTAAATTTTAAGTAATTTTATTTTGTTCAGTGTACTCAATATAATCCATTAATTTCGCTGATGTGCCATATATGAATGCAGTAATCAGATGCATGTAGATCTCGTGGCAATTTTTATTTTGCATTTATGTTACGTTATGTTATTTGATTATTCTTTTAATGATACCGGTTGCGCCCCTTTACGGTTAATATGAAAACAAATTAAAACTTATATTTTATGGTACTCTCTAAGAAAAGTTGAGTGAAATTTCACTCAAGTAAGAGTGGAAATTCATCCCACTCAAAACTTGAGTGAGATTTTCACTCAAATTGAGTTACTTTGCACTCAACTTGAGTTAAATGCACTCAACTTGAGTGACATTCACTCAAGCATAAGAGTGGAAATTCATCCCACTCAAGCTGAGTGAACTTGAGTGGTTTTAACTCAACTTGAGTGAAAAGTAACTCAAGTTGAGTGAAAAGTAACTCAAGTTTGAGTGAACAGGAACATTTCACTCAAGCTTGAGTGAAACAGTTCACTCAAGTTTTTTTAGAGAGTATCCCCTATGCAAACAAATGACCGGATCCTACTTCAAGAACGGCGAGTCAGCTTGAAATGTCCGGAGAGATCTTTCACGATATCCGGCATTCGGAAGATACGGACCGAATATGAAAAGACCTTGAGCATTATATTTGCATATCGTAAAATATTCTAATTTCGCCCTGACTATGTGAGAAGTCGAAAGTAGTACCAGCGGACAAGCGTGGTCATTCTAGAGCAACATTAATTATAACAGTAATAGAGATCTCCGACATGACAATTTCCTCAATATTTACTGATGTCAGAAACGTGATATACATTTTCATTAGATATCTCAATATCTCTTGTTTCTTTCTGATTTCGCAACATTCACAAAATCATATGCGTGCGAAAATTAACCCAGCGAGGAAAGAAGGATTCATTGTACTTGCACACCGGGGTGAGAAGATTTTCATCTGGGTGAAAACAGGATTTCACCTGGGTTAAAACAGGTTTCCACCAGGGTGATAACGTTTGCGCCCAGGTGAAAACCTTTTCACCTCGGTGAAAACGTTTGCACCTGGATGGAAACTTAGGAAGAGTGAAAGAACCCCCCCCCCACCCAAACTGAAGAAAAAAAATATAAACAAAACTAAAATTAATAGCATGTCGTATATGCGCCACCGTAAAGATGTATATTGACCTAAATACATAAAATAATTCTTTTCTAAAAAAATATATTTATTTAACAAAGATGCGACGGTATAACTTTACAAGACGTACCAAAGCTGTACATGAGAAATGCAGAAAATCAAACGTTTTCAACTGACCCCGACCAGGATCGAACCCACAATCTTACCTTCTGCTGTACTGTCCACCGTCTATGCCTTTACCCACTGCACCACCTAGTTGCTGGACGAACCGCTGTTCAGAATTTCTAGTCTTTACTATTCCCTTAGTTTCATATATAGGTCAACCGGACTATGAGGTATGCCGGACTCTGAGGACTTCCATAGCTGTGGAAGCGCCCATAGTCCGTCAGATGTCATGGTCCGGGCCCTATATATATGAGAAGGGACATTCCGGTCTAGATTTCAGTGACCCGGACACCAACGATATCAGGACCGTGGTTTCTGCTGATAGGGGGACAACTGTTTCCGAGGAAGGACTTTCGTATCTGGATCTTAGGGCACCCAGATCCAGATACCATGGTCCCCGGACCCTCATATCTGGCGGACCACGGTTGCGTCCACACCGGTACACTCATTGCACTCCTACTTTTCTTTCTATTTCTGAATACATTTATGCCATTTAGTATTTTAGTGTACATTGTCGTCCTATTTCTGGCTGTTTTTGTTTCATATAGTGGTTATTTTAGTGTAAATACACAACCTTGTTTACTCGATATTTATTAATATATATCTATGTATTTTAGTGTAAATACTCACATGATTTTACTTGCTATATTTCATATATTATTATTTATCAGTTAATAGTTGTATGATGAATTTAACTGTGATGCTACTATGTAGTTATTACGTTATTGCGCTTTTTAAACATATATCTAAAATCACATTATTTCACTTGCTTAATATATATGTAATTTAATATTTTAGTGTAAATACTCAAAATATTTACTTGATATTACTTCAAGTATTCAGAATTTGCTGATCTGTGTATATTATCCTTACTTTAACGGCTATTTCTGAATCGACTACTATTATTTCATATTGAATAGTTATAACCTGCCTTTAATTGTGTAGTTAGGTCGTTACACTTTATTTTTAATTCGAGATAGATACAATCCTCGACTAGGCTGGTATACAAAAACTGACGTTAGATAAAAAAAAAATCTAACACCAGCAAAGCACTTTTAAAATAAATACAATACAATACAAATTTTTATTTACCCTCGGAATTTCAATACATAAAACGCTAGCTCCAGGGAGCTAATTTATCCGAGCTATAGGTTAAGACAGTTAAAACAACAATATATATATGTACACATACTCACTGAGTTAAAACAATTAAGTAAAGAAACAAAAACACTTCTCCACCAAAAAATTGAATGAACTGGAGAGATATGCAAGAGGTAGGAAAAATTGACGACGTCTGGCGAATAAAAAGCAACCATATGACTCTACAAGAAAGCTTCCATTGGCACCTCACATTCAGACCGGGACGTAGCCTTTGTATCTCAGCCGCGCTTTTATGGCAGCTATTCATGTAGAGATTTTGAAGTATCCACACGGCTAAAGCAGAATTAGATACGCCAGCTCATCTGATGTTAATGAAGAGCATCGAGAGCGTCTAATGGAGTAAACGCCTCGACATGGGATAAACCGGGTAAATGCAAGAATACCCAGAAAATGTAACCTGTAATGCCCGACTTCGTACGGCTTAAATTTCCCACAAAAACAATAAACCTACATCTATTTGTCGAATGACATGTACAGAGGAAGGGCCTCGGAGACTAACATTCCACCAGCAGAATCCTACCATATACAGGTAATAAATTAGAGCGATATGCAAGAGGTGGGAAAAATTGACGAGGTTTGGGGACTAAAAAGCAACCATGTGACTATAGGAAAGCTTCCCTTGTCACCTCACATCAGACCCGAGAATACGGTGCATTTTCGGATGTAGCCGTAGTATCTCAGACGCGCTTTTATTGCAGTTGTTCATGCGGAGACTATGAAGTATTCACACAGCCCCTAGCTCACCGGCTTACAATTCGATCTCAAGATAATTGATAAATGATTAGTAAACTCTTCGGTGTTCATCTACATTAGTATTTATCGAATACCAATAGGTAGGTCAGTTGAATTGGAACAGTCTATTAGGACATGCGGTAAGATTGTGTGAATGAACGGTACATGTAATCTCTGCTGAGTTTTGGGAATAGCAAGCGTCAGATTCGACATGCGATAGTCAACCGTCGTCTATAAAAGAATAATAGATAATATTCATGGGGTAACGCATACCATCGATGTTAGAAAACTACCACTATTTTTAACATGTATTATACACCGAGAATTTTCGTGGCTTATCGCACAAACTGTTGAATTCATTTTGGTTCAGCCGATTTTGTTTGCTGACATCGCGCGACTGCGAATTGGTGGGAATCAGCAAGGCAGTGCCCCCTACCGGTGCGGTAGATGCATGCTATTTTATGGGCATTCCTGTTCTCTTTTGAACTGTTGAGGTTGCCTACAACAAGTTGCCTTTCTTGAAACAATATATAGATTTCGCTCAATGGAACAAGTAACGTTTGAGTATTTTATGAACTGTAAATTTAGACGAAATTACGAAGTAACGTTTGAGTATTTTATCAACTGTAAATTTAGATGAAATTTTTCAGTAATTTTTCTCAGGAAATTGATTTATTTTCAGCGTGCCCATAATAGTGCGTTTACTTTCGGTTTTGACCATGGAGCATCTCTTAATTATTACGCATGCGCCTGGCGTTCCTTCCCCAACGAAAACAAGGCATACACGTTGGTATCGAGTAGCAGATTTCTGCAGTTTGAATAGTAAAATATCTTCGAACACAGATAGAAAATTATGAAAAAATACGCCTCAATACAAACAATACAAAACTGTTCCGTGATGCACAACATCCCTACTAATCGTGTTTAAACAGCACATGAAGGAGCTAATACCTCTTCTGCGAAAGCTCGTGTGTAATAGATTCTTAGTCGCTTTGGCAGATGCACATTGGAGATTTGAGAGATCAATGACGGAGGAAATTCTTTTTTGTCAATCCTTGGACGAACCAGTGGGCATTTATTGCATCATAGCCACGGTTTTACACTCCCTCTACAGCAGAATATGACAGAGGTAATTAACGGGTTTTGATTGAAATTGGCAAAGTAAAACATATTTACAAGTTGGGTGGATTTCTATCATTTATTGGATGACAAAAATGTATAGCATCAAATCAACTACACTAGGCGCTATTCAATAAACATCTTACATGTTGGACAGAATTTCATCAATTACCAGATGCCAAGAAAATAGAGCAAACATGAATTAAACTATACCAGGCACTAGTGTTTTCGATGTCTGACAGGGCCCCACTTTCCCCAGGGGAAAACAAGCCTGCGTTATTTTTACTGACAATAATCAAGAACCGACCTATAAAACTGACTCTCGGTATGTTCTTCCGAAAATAACTCCAGATAGTATCATTGTATAGCGTTGAAAGTTTAGACTTTGGCGTTCAGTTGACAAAATTATCCAATTATCTCAAGTTTAACAAAGAGACTTTTCCAAAACAATATTGTTTCTCTTTCCTCTCACAAAATGAGCAAAATGACACGCACATGCACGCATACTCATACGGAGAGGCATGCAGCGATTCTATATTTCCCGAACGGAGTCCGGCGAGGAATAAAAGATCAGATAGATATACTCAGTATTTGTAACAGCTCTTTGGATTTGTTTTGAAGATCTGAACCCATTAATACAGAGTTGTTCCGAAGTTACATGTAGAAGATTCTATAGTTCGTGTTTTAAAATTCTATTCTTCGCTTTTTTCAAAGTTAATAAGAAAAATTAGAATTGTATTATCTTAGGTAAAAGATATCATCTAATAAATGAGTGTAGTTATTTCTTCTATGAATCGCCCCCTTAAAGACCTTTTTGTATTTCACTTACGAATGCTATTCGGAATTGCCAGAGAACAAATTTTGAAGTCGACATCCAGTAGCGTTATCGGCCTCCAATTACACAGATTTTCGTATCTTCACCTTCTGTGAATATAAAATTAATAATACTTTGTTACTGGAAAGCTGAGATATGTCCAAGCGTAGGTTAGAATTCGGAACAGAAGACCGTTATCATCAAAAAAAAATCTCTAAAGCTCGGTTGATAGACCACCTGAGCCAGGAGAATTCCCTGATTTCATATAGTCTAGTACCTCTTTGCATTCTTCAAAAGATGCTGAACCCTCCTAACAGATTTTTTCCTCTTCTGAGTCTGACATTGTGCAACATAAAATGTTCGCTCTTTAATGTGTCTAAGTTTGAGAACAGGCTTGCATAGAGTAGTTTCAATGCCCCTATTTTTGTGTTTCATGCACTTACGAAGTATTTTTCGGTCAGATTTTTCGACTTTTTGATTTATGCAATTTTTCCCCGAAAACTGCGTGATAAATTAGTAAATATTAATGTGATGTGGAATAAAATAGTTTTTGCTCACTTTTCCTCGAAGAAAAGCAGAAATTTTGAAGAAAAATGACGAAAACATCATTTTTCTGGTACTCCAGATGGCCGCCATCTTGAATTTGCCCATGATCCTCTACTCGGGGGATATGTAAATATGCTCAAAATGACCCCAATATGATAAACTATGAAGTCACGGAGTGTCAGCTCTCAATGTTTTGTCGTTCCGGAGATAGCGCAGACAGTTATATGGTGTTCTAAGTCAATTTCGTGTCTATATAGACTACCACATCTTCGTAATTATGGCGTTCCATGATACGCAACATTCCCAATGCCACGCTTGATAGAATGACGAGCTCTTCTTCATATGATGATTGACAAATTGGTGTCATGTTGTGGACGATGAATCTCTTTCGTGAGCGCTGTTCTTTTACCTGGAATTCATGTAGATGTAGTAGAGAGACAATACTTTAATTGTATTGAGAGGATCGGTGGAAATATTTCGAGAAACTAACATGTCTTTACTACCACATTTATTTATTTATGATTGGATTCTTACAGACACATATAAAGTAATATTGTATAAGAATTCTCTGTTGACATGTAGTCACACAGCTCACAATGATTAATCTTTGCATCGTAGGATTGTATAACAGGAACGAAACTAAAATGAACTATACCACTATCTTTTTGCACTGGTCCATATTCATTGATCAAGCCTTCGTTTCTCGATCATATCCGTGATGGAATCAGTGCTGTAATAGAAACTGTGGAATACCCAATATACTGACTGCAAGAAAATCATTTGTTCCCTGGCAAATATATTGCGTCATACCGACATTCATCGGAAGTCAATACATAGCTAATCAGGGCTTTTCTTTGTCGGAATGAAATAACAGTATGACCCAATCGGATTGTTGAGATCGCTAGGGAACAAAATACAAGCAAGTACGCCGATGCCACATAACACAGCAGGCGAACATTTCTTGTATCCACAACCAAAACTCATTAGATTATCGGTTTCTGTTTAAGTTACATCATCCTCAATACAAAATCGTTCCATAATACGCAACATCCCTATTGTCACTCTTGACAGAGAGTCATGTTCAAGCAGCACACGTTCACTATGTAATTTTCTCCTTTGGTCGATATAATTTCGGCAGATGTACAGTGAAGATTTGAGAAAAGAACAATGAGTTGTACGGATCACTGGAAACTACTGCCAACTGCTAGGTTCTCTCATGAAACTAACTGGTGTTCATTGCCTCTCCCGGTAATGTTCATTGCCTTTCCAGTGGTATTCATTTCCTTTTCCAGTGGTGTTCATTGCCTCTTCCAGTGATGTTCATTGCCTCTTCCAGTGATGCTCAGTGCCTCTTTCAGTGATGTTCATTGCCTTTCCAGGTGATGTTCATTACCTCTTCCAATGATATTCATTCCCTCTTCCAGTGATGTTCATTGCCTCTCCCAGTGATGTTCATTGCCTCTTCCAGTGATGTTCATTGCTTCTCCCAGTGATGTTTATTGCCTCTTTCAGTGATGTTCATTACCTCTCCCACTGATGTTCATTGTCTCTTCCAGTGATGTTCATTGCCTCTTCCAGTGCTGTTCATTGCCTCTCCCAGTGATGTTCATTGCCCTTTTCAGTGATGTTCATTGCCTCTCTCGATGATGTTCATTGTCTCTTCCAGTGGTGTTCATTGCATCTTCCAGTGGTGTTCGTTGCCTTTTCCAGTTTGCAGCATAAGTCTTATATATCGTTTTGTGTCAGTTATCACTAGTAACAAATATTCCCCACATTGAAGCCCATATTGAAGCGTTACCACTCACAGTTTTATGCGAGAAGCCATATAGTTGAGTACTGAGGCGTGCCCAACGTTAACCTGCTGTCGTAGAGTTAGTTCGGGAAAGAGCCATTCCATTTGATGGATAATCTTGATCCACAATGACAAATCTCGATATAAAAGAAGCTGAAGTTGCCTGAATTAGTTACTTTGTGACACCGATTCAAAGCAATGAATCTATTTTTTACTTCTCAAGGCGATCCGCGATAGAATAAATGAATTTAAAAAAAAAACTTTCTAGCTTTGGAAGAAAGCTCTGTCATATCCATAGAATAATGACCGTGAGAGACTCGTGTGTACCCAAGCAAAATGATGCTCACAGTTCCTATTACCCTGGACACTGATCAGTCCAGCCAGTACAGCATCCTGTCCAAGTATTGACCGAGCTTAACAATGCTTAACTTCGGTGATTCGACAAGAACCGGTGTGTTACCCTTGTAGGATTACTGTCTTCTGTTGTTAACTGTTAATCTGGTCAATTGTGATGGCCTAATGAATAAGAACATCTGCCCTACAAGCCATGTGTTTTGGGTTCAATCTCAAGCCGCAGGAGTCAAAATTTACTCATGTCTGCCTCCCCCTGACAGGTAATTTTATAAAAAGACAGGTAGACAAATAAAATGCCTGTCTCCAGTGACAGGTAGCCAATAATTTTTTTATTTTTATTTTGGTGTTCAAAATATATCTTTGACAAAATTCATTCAAACAGCTGCAAATTAGTGCATGGAAACAAGGTGTCATTAATTTATTGGTAACGTGTAGCTGCTTTGTCGTTAATTGTGAATTACAGGTACTCGACAATTTCAACGACCGCTTGTTCAGGTAATTCTTAAAGGTGATGGGTACACTTTTTGATCTGCTGTCTCGTGTGACTGTTAAATTAATTTTAATATTTCGACTCCTGGGCCGGGGCAGTTTGAAAATTGTAACTTGTTGCTTACTAATTTGGACTTAGTTTTAAGAGGATAGATCAAAGGCTGGGGTCCCTGTGTCAGGATAACATTCAGCCTGAGAGGCCGGAAAGGACTACACTGATATTGGGTCTGTCTGGAACATAAAATAAATTCTAAAAAAAACTTACCGGTAACTTTGGCCTAGGGGTATTGTCGTCATCATGTACAGCTGTCCGTACGTCCGTCCGTCCGTTACCGCGATATCTGCAGAACCGTTTCATGCATGGCAACCAAACTTGTTACATCTATTTATCTTCACGTAAGTCAGAAGCCTATCGAAAATGAGTCACCTCGGACAATATTTTGCAGAGTTATGCCCCTTTTTACAAATAAAAATCCATTTATGATTTGTTATTGTGATAATTTCAGAACCGTTCCATATACAACATCCTAACGTGATACAGTTGTTTCTCTTGACCTGAACTAGATGCCTATCGAAAATGAGTCGTGTCAGAAAGTATTTTGCAGAGTTATGCCCCTTGTCTAATAAAATCCACTAATTCCTATGTTAAGTTTGCATATTATTTCTATATCATGTTAGTATACTATCACATTTATTTATTGATTGGATGACTGATTTATTGATTTATTCTCTTAGACAATGCGAAGAATGCTTGCAAATCTGTATTGAAAATGACATACATGTGCCATTTAGTATACATGTACTGTATTTATCTAGCCATGTGTACTGTTGTTTTGGTGAGACATCGACACAGCTCTTTCAATTTATTCCAGAAACAAATTAATTTAATGGGAGGAAAACTTTTTTTTTTTTCAAAGAAAGTAGACTTACAATACCAGGGGTAAATATTTCTTCCCACAAGCCAATCAATTGGTAGAGACACCCTTACATTATAATAGCTGGGGTTCAGAGCCGAGGGGTTTCTATAGTATAGCGCAGCTTCATGTTTATGACAGTCTGACCACGGGGGGGGGGGCACCACCATTCATACCCATTCACATCCTGGGGTCAAATTACAATTGTCAATCTTTGGGACTTCTTTCACTCGAATTTTTATTAATGTTGCTTCTCTGTTGTTTCACAGCTGAAAGAGTCAAGTGGGACTTCAATACCAAGAGCCTGAGGAGCCAGAGTCGTTGATATTAATCACCCTCACAGATGGCTGA
>JAVTVY010037088.1:0-17451 GCA_036873755.1 Hanleya hanleyi
TGTTATCCCTGTGATGTTCTGTATCTAGGCCATGCTGTTATCCCTGTGATGTTCTGTATCTAGGCCATGCTGTTATCCCTGTGATGTTCTGTATCTAGGCCATGCTGTGATCCCTGTGATGTTCTGTATCTAGGCCATGCTGTTATCCCTGTGATGTTCTGTATCTAGGCCATGCTGTTATCCCTGTGATGTTCTGTATCTAGGCCATGCTGTGATCCCTGTGATGTTCTGTATCTAGGTCACGTTTTTATTATAGTTGTTCATGTGCACACCTTGAATGGAATGGGTTAAGTGGGAATAGATATGCATATTGAAGAATAAAAGATGTAATAACTGAACTGATGAATTGATGGCGGGCCATTAGATGAGAGTAAGATAATGGTACTTTGTACAAGATCTGGTAGACCACAAAGAAATGTCCTGTCTTACACATGTAGGTGTAAAATGAATAGGATTTCATATACCTTGAGTATCTGTGGATCGTATATTTCAATCTTTCTTTTATTGTATTGAAAATTAAATTCCTCAAAGAAATCGGACAGTATAAAATCCACAACTGATATTTTGCGGGTTTGGTAGATGTTAGGCAAGGAGATGCAATCGGTATACCGATACGCGGTAGATAAAGATCACGGTTAACCATGATTTTTGCATTCGCTCTAATATAAACTGCGTTATCAAGAATTCTCGCGTGTACAATATTCAAAATTCGGTTCATTGAAGTAATCAGAGCATTGGCCTTCAATCGTTAAGACCACCATCGACTCCCAAAGTCGGACTGTCTAATTTTCAAGTTCCAGCGAAAAAAATCCGTCGTGGTTATCTGTTCTCGACAAATATGAAGTCGCCAACAACATATTGGTTCTGCCAGAATGTCACTTTTATAGAGCGTAACAGATAGTGGACAGGGAGCTGTCTATACTCGTGTGTATCAATCAATTGTCTAGACTCGTCACGATGAGGGACCAGGAGCAATTTCCTCTCATAACAGATATAGCATATATGATTTATTACTAGAAATGTCTCTGTCTGTTGTTATATTCTCACCTATACATGTTGCCACTGAGTGGTCCACTCCCTCTAAGTTCATTTCCATACAAAGACATCGAGAACACCTAAATGGAATTATGGTGCTCTGCTCCCATGTATAGTTTACTTTGTAACAACGTGTGTGCGTTCATTACACTTTCGTTGTTCAGTGAGACCTCTCACATTCAAACAAATCATAACCATCTGTATTCGCTGTATGTAATAAACAGATGCAATACTATAGGCGGACGAACGAGTAAATAAGACGCCATTTTATTCGCTTACTGATTCTCTGATTTGTCTTCATATGTGCCAAAGATCTTAGGAAATTTCGGCATTGCGAAAGATGTATATTTTGTACACATATATTTAACTCTGACCGACGAGTAATTTCGGGCTTTCCTGAATGTGCTTCCATAAGTGTGTATGTCCGCAACCGGGTAATGTTTTATTATTAAAATAAACGTATATTTCATCCCTTCAAAGATTTCAGAAAATCTCAATTCTGATTTTTTAAGGCAGCGACTTTATAAATAAGGTCGTTTGGCCTAGAAAGGCGAGACAAATTAAAATCTATACGTGCTTAATTTTGGTTTCTACCTCATTAGAATGTATGAAACAGATATCAACAAACAATAAAAATGTGAAAAAGCCTTGTAACATACTAGTGTTTTGTGCTTAAATTAGCCTCGGATCCTTATTTCCCATTGTATTTTTGACGATAAGAGACCATGAAATAACTGTTCTGCTGGTTTCCCCGTATCTGACAAAGATCCACTATTTTCAATGACATAACACGCCCTGTAACCTTTTGTCGTTGAGAGGCATATCATTCTCGTAATTATTCCTTGCCATACAACCATTCATCTTCTCAACTGAAATTTGAAGAAAACATAAGCTTTCGAATAACCAATCAAAATACAGGTATTACATAACTCTTGAAAAGGGGGATCAAAATTCGAGTTTCCGAATTTTGTTTGAAGGAAACATTATTAGCACAGAGGTTTTCAGGGCATTTGACTAGATGAACAATGAACAATGTTTAAATTTCTCGTTTTAGAACTGATTACAACGGATCTCAACATTATTAAGTTCACTTAGACCAGGAACATTATCGCGGACTATAGACCGATCGCGCGGGATGAGTCGTATTCATGTGGAAATTCAAATTGATTTCTACGCTTCGCAAAAACGTTAGCAAGCACGTATCAATTGGAAATTTATTCCCTAATAAGATATTGGAAACTCAACTTTACTAGAAGTATACTCGTAACAACCAAACCCCACAAACAGCAATTCACAAACAGTTTGGTTTTATGAACTGCAAATAAAAAAACGTCTTGGGAAATTTGCATTCTGACCTAACTCGTTTTGCCACCATATTTATTTGCAAAAAAAGAAACCCATCTTTTATTTTAGGCAGACAAAAGAACCAAACGGTAATTACACTCAAAGTTATAGAACCAGTAGAATACGAATGATCTACTTTCTCCTATATACGCTGAGGTAACACTCTAGACAAGCTGGGGATTCGATTCCAGTCACTCAGCCTCCATCTCAATTGTTCCACTTGTATATCGAATTGATGAAATGTCTTTTCCATCACCAAGAGGGATTCCATAAAGTTCAAGAGATTCACGAAGGAGAATGCGCTTGAATTTCGGCATAAAGAAAATCCCGACTACAGGACGATGTTCAATAACTCTACATTAAATTGATAAAGAGGGACTTTATGAAGTTTCTATAGCTTTGACCACCTAGCGACAGCCAAAGATTATTTATTCCCATTATGACAGTCTTTTGTTGAAGCCACGGATCCTACGGGTGACGGTATAGTGAAATGGAGCGGTTATTTATAGGGTATTTTATATGTTCGCAGAAAGCGGGAGCAAATTGACTTTCGCTCACTGAAGAAAATGAACTAGAGCCGCAGACGATAGAACTTTATGTTTCTCTCCTCGTGATTTTGGCGATACAATTTTGATGTGATAATGTGAGAAAGTAAAACAATGGCGGATCTATAGAAGGTTGCGGATTTAATATAGATTGTAATACAGACACGCAAGTCTTCTGACTGAGCCGTTATACCATCAAAGGACACTGTAAAGGTACTCGTGTTTGTACTGGACAGTGGTGAATATTAGAAGCTGAAAAACTCTTACTGTACCCGTTTACAATAAAAATCTGTTAAGGCAAATGTGAGACAATATTCGAGGACGTGACCATGGGATGTCTGGTCCTGAATTTTTTGATGACGGATCAGGAGTCTTATAATAATTGACGACCTGATGACGGAAGCCAAAGAAGATAAAGATAACTCAATGTCTGTTTACCAAAGGGTCCCGCAATGTTAGTGTTATGTATGATACGGAACTCGTTCGGTCAGAATTAGGCATCCAGACACATGGGTTTGAATTACCAATATGCTGTTCTTTTTAATAATTTATTTTGTGCGAATTGTGTGGGTTTATTCCAAAGAAATATGGCTACCCTATGAGACCGTATAAAGACACCATCTGTTCACCTTGCGGTCATTTATGCATCGATTGCAAACCGGGCACTCAGCCTCTAGGCACTATTTCTTTAACCTGCATGTAGGTCATGATATGCCGAGAATCTGATTTGCACTTTCTTTCGAATACGATATATAAAGCGACATAGAAACGGAATGAAAGACGGCAACCTACTAATCATCGGTCTTACTTTAGTAAGTGTTATAGCATTTCTTGGTCAGCCTGACTGTTAGTTACCGCACAGTTACTATAGCATACAGTGATTTATGGAAAGATGTTAACAGCTGTTTCCAACACGACCGAATTGTTCCATCATAGCCCGTTTCTGGAAAATAGATCGTCGCGACATAGGCTATGTAAATTAACGCAATCTGCTACAATCAGTCAAGATGCCCCTTGTACCTCCTATGGGAGATTAGATTTCAGATCGAACCGAGACAGGGTAGCCAGAAAAGTCAGACGACAATTGGGAGAAATTCGCCATTATATATAGACGACCATCCATTCTATTGTCTCGCTGCTCCTTTACTTCAAGGTCTCATGAACACGACGTCTGTGTCAGCGATAATCCACAGAGAAGATATAAGTTCATTTGCAGAACAACGCCGCCTTCAAAGGGAGTTCCCGTAGACCAATTACTTCTCCCCAGGTTACATTTAGATTAATTGTTTGACACCTGGTGGCCAAAGTCGGCATCTCGAAGATCCACAATCCCTTTCTCTCAGTTGATTTTCAGCAGTGGCAGCCATTCTCCCGACAACTGAAGGGTAGACAAACGATACAAGGCTTCACACACTGTCCAATTATGCCTGCATACATGTGGATACTGCTACGGTTCGAACGCCAGTTAACGCGCATATTAGATGATTCTGGCATACATCAAATGATAATAATCGAGATAGGACATTAAGTGCTTTATATTGTCCTATAGCAATTTTGAACATTATGGTTAACATGTCACCTCAGTTTATGTTTAACTAGCCTATGTTTATGTATACTATGATTGTCTTTTTTGAATTTGGTGCTAATACTGTTATATGGATATGGAATAGGTCTTTGGATTATGGACGCTGATATTCTTCAATGGACGACGGCTGAATTATGAATGACGGACTAGACGCTTGTATTGTTTAATTTGCAGTGGTGCGTGTTAATGACTTATGGCCAACTCTTTAGTTCATCTTATCTCAGAACACATTTATCTCATCGTCCTGAGGTAAGAGCGATCCACAAAATCAAGTGAACAGCCGTGACCAATGTTCGATATAGCTGGAACCTCAATATGTATTCGAGATTACTCAGATTTTCCGATATCTGAGTCATTACAAATTCCTCAAAATTGAGTACATACCATGTGTTCACACCCAGCTTTGGGTATGAAACGTCAGTGTTAGAGTGTGTTAGTGTTCGGTCAACACTTATGAAATTGAGAATCACTGCACACAAATTGAAATTCGAATGCGTGGCGGCATTCAGATATACACCCCAGCAGGAACGTCTGTGCTCCACCGTTTGTGATCAATATGGAGACTCATTTCATATTTTCTTTTGGAATATACAGCAAGTCGTAATAATCTGGTTACACCCCCCCCCCCCCAACAATCCTGGTGGTTGGCTCCCGCACTGACGACATTGTTGCCGGTGTGATTGATAATAATGTTCTGGTGAGTAGTGTCTCTATTACAACACATATAAGGGAAGTGGGAAGAGGTGCCGAAATACTGACTGCGTCATATGACTTCACAGAATAGTCTTCTGGTAAACCTATTCTAAAGCACATACCAAGAATCTAACGATTCGTGATATGTGTTGTATCTCAGGTACGCTTTTATTGTACCTGTTCAGGTGGCATATCCTATATATCCTTCCTCTATATCCTTTTCTATTGCAACCAAGGACGGACACGTCTCCAATGTAGAGAAAAGTGTCCTATCTGGGTTTGGAGATAGGACCCGAACAATCTTAGCCTCCACACCGGCTATGTTGGCTGACAACCAATACAATATATGCGTGAGAAAACCTCTCCACACCTACATGAACGGGTACATTTTCAACGCAGACAACATTAATGAGATGGAAAAATATATGTAAAGTGGGTTTTGCAAAAGTGTTGTTGACCTGCACAATAGCAAACAGAGTGCGGTTGGAATTTTAAATACATGAGCCAACCTGCTCTGCTGTGTTTCAGTTAAAGTATTTTTTTCTATTAAATCATTGGGGTCTTGATTTGTGGGGGTGGAGTAAGGGATATTGGTCTATGTTCTCTGGTCTCTGCTGTGTTCAATGCAAGTCTAACAGAAAACAAGGCATTCTTGAATAAATTGGTCATTGAATAAATTGGCTTGCAACTAATGTCTTTTCTATTCTTCCAGTCAAACTCTTAAACGTTTTATCTCTTCATTCTAAATTTACTTCCTATTTATCCAATCATTTGGATTAATCTTCATCTGGTGACAAACCAACTACCTATACCAAAACAATAAGCCAGGTGCTTCCTGTTGTCGCCGTTCACCTGCCGTTCACTTCTTAGAGTTATACAAAGTTGTAAAATGGCTTTTCCCGTCTGAACTGCTGAATGAGTTCTTCCATATGGTTCACCCGACTGACCAATCAGATTTGAGAAAAGGCGGTCCATCAGTTCAGAGAGACGAGTTAGAACGACAGTGAGCTTGGATTTTGAATCGCTCGGCAAACGTGTAAAAGTACACAAATTTAATAATTTGACGACGGAAATATATAGAGCGACATTTCTAGAATATGCTGGAGTTTTTTGTTTGGAGGTAAACCGTTTATTTCTCGTTTCACCCCAAGTACGTTTCATACCTTTGTGTGTTTTTATATGAAGCATGGGGTTATGTTATAGATACCCATATTTCGACACTTCGTCGTAAAACCACCGCCCACACCTCCTCAAACTCTTGTTTTGAAGTCTTGTGAAAGATCTCAAGGCGAAAAATATTTCAGAAACTTAGTAAGAAACATCTACCACAGAGTTCGGTTTGAAATCGAGGAATAAATCAACGTGAGCTGAAAAGGTGGCGTTTTCATGCGATCCCATGAGAAAGTTCCTGTTCTTTGAAACGTCTTAATAATACAATTTGGTATTAGCGGGTGTTAGTATTATCAAAAGCATAACATATTGATAATTCAAACCGCTGTCTCTGGATGCCTTATTCTGACCGAACATGTTCACTACCATACATAAATTTATGTATCATCGTTTGGTAAACTGACATTGAATTGTTGTATCTTGTTTGGCTTTCATTACAAGATCGTCTATTATTATAAGGCTCCTCACCTTCCGACTCCACTCAATATAACCTGCGACTGATAGTCACAAAAGAGTTCACTTAACGATTGTCGAGTAACACCCGTTGCATATGAAACAGCCATTTACTGGTCATTGCCGAGTATTTTCTGAAACCACTTCCCCTCGATCCATGTCCTTCGGAACGCCGATGTTTAGGTGTACATGAGATCTTTTTTACAGCGACACCCGTTTCAAACCTCGTATTTAGAACGCCATGCTGTGTTTTTATTTGTGCCTATCTACGCATGAGCATTTGGACCAAAACTTGGCGCTCGTAGACTTGAATTTGAAGCAGCAATCCATGGAAGGATGGCCTCGTGTATACCAATGGCACGGGTATTACTGGACGATCGTCATGTAAAATCATTCAAAGAACATCAACCAAAGGTACTATTGATAGGGGCAGTAGTGGCTAATCAGAAGGCAGATTTGATAAACCCTGCAGGGGTACAAGCCCTGTCATAACTTATATCCATACACTCTATACATGTACTTCACGATAAACCCGGCTGACAGCATGAAAATACGTCAAATGTCAACCATCAATGTCGTCCAGTCAAATTGAGGTTTGACCCACCACAAATTGCAACAGAATTGTTTTTGCTGCAGTGCATTTCCGAAAGGTCTCTAGAATAACATACTAAAAGTCTACAAACAGATATGCATGGGAAATATATTAAATTTCAAGTTGAAATTTGAGGTATTTTTCGCCAAATTTCAGTGTTTATCTGTCTCTTGCTCCTATAAGAAAACCTTGTACTTGGTACTAAGCGTGAAAGAAATGGGTCATTACTTACACTCATTCCATTCGTTATCATATCAAGGTTATACTCAGCCTAAAATAATACCCTTGCACGAAAATATTTATGGAGAAATTCAAAATGGCGGATGTATGGGGTCATTCTAAATCTGAACTTTTTACCATTTTCGTGACAGTCCAGGTAATCTATCTGGGTTTTTTTTTAGCTGGACCCAAAACAAATTGCAACAGGATTTTTTTTGTCACTGGTATGCATTTCTAATAGGTTCCCAGAACAACATACTGAAAATCTACCAATATCTATTTGGTGGAGATACGACTTTTTTTGAAAACAAAGATACGCCATTTTATAATGCATAATAGGCCATTATGCCTCATATAAGCAAGGTAGAATATTGTGTTTTTTTTCCATGAATAAGGACAGTTTATCATCCAGAAATCCAATTAGTACATGCCCCAGGGTACAGTATGCCATGGTGGTGAAAACATGTGTCTTCCCGGTGGATTTGCTCATAAGCGTAGATAGCAAACTGATAGTTCAGCATCAGGCTATATGAATTATACATGGTAATGTTCAGTCATTTAGCATTTTGCCATTAGCATAATCATCTGAAAGAGGAATTCTCTCCTAAAATAAATGAAATGACAAGCTGTGATATATTTTCCTTCAACCGATAACTGTCACAGACAATATTTCCACAAACCCACTCATGGAGATATCTCTCTATCATCACAACATGTGCATTGTTGAAAAATACAGCTCTGCAAACCATTACTGATCTATCGCAATTGTGTGTCAGATATGTTTGACGAAAGAAGAATAATTATGCAGATCCTATCATCTAGTTATCAAACAAATAATAATCTAGATTATAGGAAAACTTGATGTTCTACCATGACGTTCTACCATGCCATTTACCATGTTTCATTTTACATTTTCAACAATATAGGCCATGCCCCTACAGATGCATTTTCTTCAGCTGAAATCTTTCTTGCAGTTGCACCTGATAACCTCAAAATGTGCCAGTGGAACTGGTGGCAGTTCAGTTTTCACAGAGAGAAGCCGTCCACCATCATTCTTGTGGTTGCAATTGATGGTCTTCCCCTTTCCACTCTAAACACGCGAACCTTGATACTTAGCTGATGCTGATGTTGGTGGAAGTTTTTGTACCTGCACATATATGGTTCATTTTTGTCACAGAATCGCTTGTATCTCATGCAGCCAATTGCTTCGTCAGGGTTACCATTGTATAAATTACAAGCGTCTAGTCCGTCATTCATAATCCAGCCGTCGTCCATTAGAGAATATCCGCGTCCATAATCCAAAGACCTATTCCATTTTCCATATAACAGTATTAGCACCAAATTCAAAAAGACAATCATAGTATACAAAAACATAGGCTTGTTTCCTGCAAGAGAAGCGGTCAACAGTTTTCAATGATGCCGGCAAGACATCATGATGTTCCAAAAATATCAAATCTGTATGGCTGATCAGTATTCTAAATCATAATATTCGTTGTAAAGTCGTCATCTAAAGAATGATGTATCTCAGTCACGCTTTGATTGTGACTGTTCATATGAGTACCATGAGGATCTTGAAGTACATGGGCTCATACGGCCCCTAGCCCCGGGTTAAGCGGAATTAGACACATGTTACGAAACGTAGCGCCATAGATCTTGCACGCTACGTTCGTATTTTACTATCAGCATGCGATATGTATCGCCAAATTTGAGAAACTTTGAGTGGAGGCGCTTGATGGAATAGCCCTGTTTTATAAGTTTCTGCAACAATGTTTTGTGACGTTGATTAAAATCATCACATTTAACACAGGATCTAGCAAATGCTACTAAGCGAGATATGTATACGCCATATGCAGGTCCCACTGGAATATTACTATCCAGAAAGGGATGGTTTACGATGTCGAAATTGTAATCATCTCTTTTGTCATAAAGTCGACGAGAGAGAATGCCCGCTTCATTTTATAGAGATAGAGATCTAAATAAGATGTGCCTGTAGGGCTATCTGTAGTTTCCTTCAAATCCAGTGAAGGTGGATATATATCCTTCACTGCGTCATTTATATAGCGATTATCAACAGCGAGAAGATCGTCTATGTAGCGTTTGGTGAATGAGAAGGAACGGGCTTTGAATGGATCGGTTTTTGAAAGCGCCTGCATATAGTCATATTCATAGAGAACAGATACAGGTCGGCCAACAGGGGTGCACAATTAGTACCCATTGGAATACCTATATGCTGCTGATATATTGTGTTGCCAAATTTCACATAGATATTTTTAATGAGAAATTCAAGCAACTCTATAAACAAAGAAACATCCATGAATGATATCTCTTGTATGTAGTCGAGCTAAAGAATGCTTTATGGCTTCCGACATTAATATATCTACGATCAGTTTTCTTGAACACAGATACTATTAATGAACTTAGACAGTCAATAAGGTCCTGATGAGGGATTGTAGTATAGAGAGTCGAGAAATCCCATGTGGATACATGTCTGTACCGGTATGTGACCTTTAGCATCAAGTTCTTCCGTAAGACATTTTGAGCTTTTCAATATCCACATACATTCAACACCAGAGTTCCTAGAAATAGTGGCGCAATACCTTTCCCAAAATGCTTTTACCTCCTGAAGGGCCCTCGTCAATAGGGTTGAAAGAAGCTTGGTGGTGCAGCTTCTAGAAACAGCTATGAATCTAGCTTTGTATGGTGATTTATGCATTTTGGGAGTCCAGTACATTTTTGGTATGTCGTTATGATTGGTTGGAAGACGAATACCTCTTTCCCTGAGAAACTTTTTTTGATTGTTAAATAAATCTTCCAGAGTAAATGCAGTTTGGGAGTAAGTAGACGTATTTGATGAAGATATGTCTACACTCAATTCTTTAACCAGCACCTGGTAATAGTAATATTTACATATGAATATTATATTATTCGGAGCTTTATCTGCTAGGACTATGACGAATTTACTCTGGAGATTTGCTAGAACTTCTTGCGAATTGAGGTTTCTCAGAACTTGTTTTGCTTGGGGAAGAGTACTTCTGTCAATATGGCGGATTGTTTCAACGACCTTGCTCTTGGTGAGGTCCAGCCAATCAGCGAGTACTGTAGGTTCAACTTGCCTTTGTCTTCTTGACATTCCAAACTATCCGGCCCCGCTAGTGACATGGTCATTCAGTCAAGGAAATACGAATTCCTAGCAAACAACGTCAACAAGTAACAGTTCATTACTCTTATGAATGACCAGTTGGAAAGGGCGGGATATGCAGATGTTTTTATTGTAAAAGCTGCCGTTTAATCGACTGAAAGCTTCAAAACTTTGGTTGGTGATATTGACCTGTTAGTTCTGCTCTGTTTTCATGCAGACATGGATGACAATGACATCTACTTTCAGCCAAGAGAGAATGCAAAGAAACGGATAGTTTGGAATGTCAAGAAGACAAAGGCTGTGCTGGGAATGTAAGTCTGCACAAATATGCTGTTTGTGCATGCCATTCAGGGCTGTGGCACAGTATACTGACCATATGGCATTGGCAAATCTGCGGCAGTAAAGAAAACTACGCTCAATGAGATTTTTCGCCAACAAGCTGAAGTGTTCAATCAGGCCATTGGGAGTCCCGATGGAGGGTATCTATTGCAGGCGCTTGTGTGTTTATACAATGGTAACCCTGACGAAGCAATTGGCAGCATGAGATACAAGCGATTCTGTGACAAAAACGAACCATATATGTGCAGGTACAAAATCTTCCACCAACATCAGCATCAGCTAAGTATCAAGGTTCGCGTGTTTAGAGTGGAAAGGGGAAGACCATCAATTGCAACCACAAGAATTATGGTGGACGGCTTCTCTCTGTGAAAACTGAACTGCCACCAGTTCCACTGGCACATTTTGAGGTTATCAGGTGCAACTCCCAGCACAGCCTTCGTCTTCTTGACATTCCAAACTATCCGTTTCTTTGCATTCTCTCTTGGCTAAAAGTAGATGTCATTGTCATCCATGTCTGCATGAAAACAGAGCAGAACTAACAGGTCAATATCACCAACCAAAGTTTTGAAGCTTTCAGTCGATTAAACGGCAGCTTTTACAATAAAAACATCTGCATATCCCGCCCTTTCCAACTGGTCATTCATAAGAGTAATGAACTGCTACTTGTTGACGTTGTTTGCTAGGAATTCGTATTTCCTTGACTGAATGACCATGTCACTAGCGGGGCCGGAGAGTTTTGAATGTCAAGAAGACAAAGGCTGTACTGGGAATGCAAGTCTGTACAAATATGTTGCTTGTGCATGCCATTCTGGGCTGTGACACAGTATTCCGACCATATCGCATTGACAAAGGTGCTGCCTTGAAGAAGACAACTGTCACTGAGCTATTTCGCCAACAAGCTGAAGTATTCATCCAGGTCATGGGAGTCCCGACGGAGGTCATTTATTGCAGCAGCATAGAAAACGCTTGTATGTTTATACAATAGTAACCCAGACGAAGGAATTGACTTGAGGGGAAGACCATCCATTGCAGTCACAAAAATGGGAGTGCACAATTCAGTCGGTTTCTCCCTGCGAAAACTGATCTGCCACCAGCTTCAGGGGTTACTTGAGGTTATCAGGTGAAACTGCACGAAGGATTGCAGTTGAAGCAGATGCGCCTTTAAGGATCATGGCCTGGATTGTTCAAGTGTGTGTGGAGAATTCAAACGACTGAGCTGTGCAAACTCATCAAACCCAGACCTTTGAAAATGACATTGGCGAAGACTGGTATTGGGTTTGATAGTGCTGTGAAATATTCCTCAACTTATGGCAGTGTTCATGAAGAATAACAATAAAAGACATCAACTATATGTATGATAAGTCACTTCCCCTAATAATGTTACAATGAACCAGAATGTAAAATGAAACATAAGTTATGCCGTCAACTTTGCCTATAATTCAAAGTAGTATTTGTTTGATAATTAAATGATATATTAGGATCTGCATAATTATTCTTCTTTCATCAACAACATTTGTCTTACAAACAATTGTGATGGATCATAAATGTTTGGCAGATTGTCGTTATATATCTCAACTATTGCTAAACGCGACGTTCAATCTAATTTCTCTCTCTCTCCTGATGGCAAGGCTGAATTTTTTTTCAACAAGGTACAAACACTAT
Source organism: Hanleya hanleyi (assembly GCA_036873755.1). Taxonomy (NCBI): domain Eukaryota; kingdom Metazoa; phylum Mollusca; class Polyplacophora; order Lepidopleurida; family Hanleyidae; genus Hanleya; species Hanleya hanleyi. The sequence continues at coordinate 12,777 of JAVTVY010037088.1, forward strand.
TGAATGTCCGACCTGACACTTGCTACGTGCTTGTGATAATAGAGTTATATCTTTATAAGTTGATGGAACTATTGTCTGTGATTGTCATAGGTTGAAAGAAGATATATCACAGCTTGTCAGTTCCCTTTCGGATAACAATACTAAAGGAAATAATGCCAACTGGCAGGATATTACCATGTATGATTATATACCCTGGTACTGAACTATCGTTTTGCTATCTACTTTTATGAGCAAATCCATTGAGAATACAAACGTTTGCACCACCATAGAATAATGTATCCTAGATCATCATGTATTGATTGGATTTCTGGATGATAAACTCTCCTTATTCAGAGACAAACCAATATTTTCTACCTTCTTATATGAAGCATGATAGTATATCTTTAATTTAGAAAAAGTCGTATCTCCACCAGATAGATTTTGGTAGGCTTTTATTATGTTGTTCTGGGAACCTATTAGAAAAGCATACCAGTGAAAAAAATTCTGTTGCAATTTGTTTTGGGTCCATCTAAAAAAAGCCAGATAGATTGCCTGGACTGTCATGAAAATGGTAAAAAGTTCAGATTTAGAATGACCCCATACATCCGCCATTTTGAATTTCTCCATAAATATTTTCGTGCAAGGGTATTATTTTAGGCTGAGTATAACCTTGATATGATAACGAATGGAATGAGTGTAAGTAATGACCCATTTCTTTCACGCTTACTACCAAGTACAAGGTTTTCTTATAGGAGCAAGAGACAGATAAACACTGAAATTTCGCGAAAAATACCTCAAATTTCAACTTGAAATTTAAGATATTTCCCATACATATGGGATTGTAGACTTTTAGTATGTTATTCTGGGGACCTGTCTGAAATGCATAGCAGTGAAATAAATTCTGTTGCAATTTGTGGTGGGTTGACCCCAAAAATGCGCTAGATTTACTGGACTAATGGTTAGTAGAAGTGATTATCTAATGAATTACGCTGATGGAGAGCCAATGGCAAACAAAACTATTTGTGAGTGAGAATTCATGTTGGCATAACAGTTTTGAATGATTTAATAACCCCAATAAAATTGTATTTCTTTATTGGAGATTGGAGGTCCATATTATAACTGGTCCCCGATTTTAGAAGCTTTGATAGTTGAAAATGACAAAAATCACGAACGGCATAGCATGCATTTGATATCTAGGTCATTGGGAGTCTAGTTCCTGTCATTTTGACAAAGCTGTTTTGTCGATCACGAGCTCACAATGCACAGTCAAAGAATAGGTGATGGCCTATCACAATTTATTGGTGATGAGGCCTGGCTATTACCATCTTTTAGTGATGACAAAGGGTGGGAAGATCAACTCATCTCGATTTCATGATGTTGAGGCCCGTTCATCAACAATAACTGTTGATGAGCATTGAGTGTAGATTTCAGGTCGTCGCCAGAAAAAAAGGGTAAATGGAGATGGCTAATGGTGATGATGGAATATGGTGATGGCTATAACACACCACCTTGTATTGCATAGTATTACTGTTATCACACCAATACTGGCTGTGTGTAAGTTTGGTTAGTTTTAACAATTAAGTCTGTTCACACTTAAGATCCGCTAATCTCCACTTCGGATAATAATTAAATTGTTGAGGCTGATTACATTTCAACTTAACGGGGTCGATCGTATGCCCTGATTTTATTCACATGTCCTCATGTTGACTCTTTATTTCCTCTACGATCGCCATAACTGTGTCAGTTGGTTATTCGAATTTGTTATGGTATCTATACCCCAGAGTGCAATCCTATTTCGGCTGAGAAATGAAAGCTTTGATTAAGATTGACGCACATTAAATTAGAAGACTGTCGGTGTGAAAATCACAGGTTCGACACTTGTTATCGTGTTACAGTTTTGGTAATGAGACGATTTAGATGGGAAGAATTTGTTATTCGATCAACGAATACCATTCACAGAGTGTGATAAAGCAGAGCTTTTGACAATCAAAACCACTTTTTTTGCGAACTATTTCAGTATACACATATAATGCATTTTCGGAATGGAATGATGTATAGATCTAGGAGACTTTCAAGTAATTCTCTATGATTCAGTCGTCAGCACGATCCTATTAGCAGCGTATTTATCAGTCAGCGAAGTTAGCAAAGTATTAGATGAATACTCCCGTCTATTACTTGATGTGATATCTGACGGTCGTAATTCAGATGTATATATGACCCTCAGATATCACATCAATTCATAGATGGGTTTCTTCATCTAGCAAAGTATAAGATATTTCTTGCCATTGGTGCGAGATAACATGTATAGGGTTGGTGGGGGAACTGGTTACACGGCATACTCTGTATGTATGACCAGTACCCATCGTACCAAGTCAAACCAAACCATATCCGCTGGCCATACGTGATAACTCGATTTCACATTAAATGTTACATTCACACGAAAGCAGAATAACGAATGGAACGGATTTGTCAACTTCCTCATCAATAAATGATACAAAACTATCCTTGTGTTATCCATTCTCTCGCCATATAAGGACAATAAATCATATGTTTACTGTGTGTTGCCGGAAGTTGCATGGAAGTTAATGGTTCCTTGTCACGACAGGACTCTTAGTTATGCCCAATCTCTACTCTTTTATATCACAAAATTGTAATCCTAGCTTCAAGACAGAATGATGAAAGGTCTCAATATAAAAAAAACAGTAGTTTATATCGTTAATAGTTTGTGATCACATTTATCCTATTTTGAGTATAGCAGTGCCTGATCAAACATGAACATATTGGTACTCAAGTCCGACTTTTAATTAGTTGTCTACTTTGAAGGTCGTCAAGAATCAGTAGTTGGTTCTGCATATATTTTCTCTGTTTTGCAGCGTGTATAACAAACTGAACTCTGTAACCTGACTACCATAACTCCGTGATATTGATAATATAACACGTTTGAGATGAGTTTGTAATTCTCTCGTTATAAAACTCCATAATGATTGTTTCATGTACTGGAGCTGAATTGCATATGGTGATGTTATCATGAATTGCCGATCTCTCGGACAAAGTTCAATGATTTCATATATAAGGTCACAGATTGTTTGCGGTTTAACATTAGGCAACTTGACTGGATTCAGTTTGTTAAACAAGCTGCAAATAAGAAAATTTATATGGAGCAAACTATTGATTTTTGACGAGTTCCAAAGTAGACGACTGACTAAAGTGGTCAGTCGTTTGTGTCACACATTTATAAGATCTTAGCATGCTTGGCTGGCAAAAATGGGCGTATCATGTCTGTTCACTTGTGAATAATCGTGTAATTATGAGACTTGTTGAGCTAGGGCAGTTACCTTGACTGATAGTAGACTATTATATAGACTGCGAAATGCATAACGCTGGTAGGATTTTTATATTTTCACATTTTTGAGCATTCCAGATCAATATCAAACGTATACGAACAATTTGCCACAAATCGAGGGGACTGAAATGTTCCAAATCCACCCCCTTTATTGTTGAGTAGGATTTGTGTGGTAAAAACAGCCACTATCACGACGCTGTAACGTCGTTTAGAGTGTCACGTCAGGCATCAAGACAAAACTCAACGTCACTTTGCGCCAAACAACAATGTTTCATGTGTAAACATCGTCACTCTCTGTTCTGGTTCGGTGCTGAAATGTTGAAGAATGGCAATTTAAGCATTACATAGGTTGGCGAGAGTTCGAGATCGCCGAAAATGCGTTGCCCAAAGTAACGTTATTTTTTTTAATGCATTGTCACGCTTTGATTGTGGGGGTTCCTGTCATCACCATGTGAATCTCTCCCGGATTTCAGCATTATGTTATTTGAAGTTCCCTATATTCGTGATTTCTAACAATCTAACGCGTATTACAGCTCACATATAGCTAGAAACATTATGAGGTTACAGTTGTACGCTACCTTCATCTTCTGACGGAGAACACGGTCTAACCGCAATCCCCGTTCCTGAAATTGATCTGATAGACCAGATAGTGATGGATGATCAACTCCATAGACCTGAAATGTACTTATTGATTTGGTAATATATACCTGATGATGAAGTATATGCTGGCGTACTGACAAGAAATCGACTCACAGGCCGACATCCCAAAGACATCAAAATGGTCAAGAATGATTCATATTATGTTCTGTATCACCACCACGCTTTCATATCCCATTTATTGTAGATATTCATGTGTACACATGACTGAAATGACCACACGACAACTAGCACCGGCTCAGGCGAATTTGGATACAAATATCGAAGAACAATAATGTAATAGCCATCACATTTGATGGAAATTAATGAGTTGTGTCACCATCGGATGTAAGAGACGGCTAATAGTAATCTGGAGAAAATAATTAATGCATGTTCTTATTCAGAACATCAGTCAGTAAGGCCCGACGCCGATCAAGCACCTATTCCATACATTATTAACATATAATGTGAAATGACTATATCTCAAAATGACTATGTACAGATGGTGAACCTCGGGACAAAGGACCAGCAGAATTTCACCATATCCAGATAACAATTAGAAAAAACATGGTCATGGTGGTGGGAAAATGCCGCCGAACTGGCAGAAAATTTCACATGACCCTACACGCTGATATTCGGACTTCGTTCCTCCAAAGGACATAGGAAGGATCCAGAGTGTTATCCCTGTGATGTTCTGTATCTAGGCCATGCTGTTAT
>JAVTVY010037089.1:0-169290 GCA_036873755.1 Hanleya hanleyi
ATCTGACGACGATACAGCTCACCAACCCCAGTGTACGAGTTGCCACAGCAAAACAGCTCACCAATTACCAATATACGAGTTGTCAAAGCTTTTACATCATAGCTCTCTAGATTTGTATCTAATACCGCTTATGCCGGTGCTAGGGGCCGATATTGGTCATATCATCCAAGTTGCCACATGAACAGGTACAATAAAAGCGTACCTCTGAGATACAACACATATCACGAATCGTTAGATTCTTGGTATGTGCTTAAAATAGGTTAACCAGAAAACTATTCTGTGAAGTCATGTGACATGATCGGTATGTCGGCACCTCTTCCCACTTCCCTTATATGTGTTGTAATTTTTACCTGTATATGGCGAGATTCTGCTGGTGGACGTTTCGTCCCCGAGGGCCCGCCCCTGTACAGACCTTTGGTCTTTGATATATGTTGGCATTTACATGGGAAGTTGATGCTGGGTCGACATCGGGCCTTACGAGCTAGTATTTTGTGTTAAATGCCGTCATTTACATCTGACGACGATACAGCTCACCAATCTCCAATGTACGAGTTGTCACAGCGAAACAGCTCACCAATTACAGTATACGAGTTGTCAGAGCATTTCCATCATAGCTCTCTAGATTTGTATCTAATACCGCTTATGCCGGTGCTAGGGGCCGTGTGGTCATATCATCCATGTTGCCACATGAACAGGTGCAATAAAAGCGTACCTGAGATACAACACATATACGAATCGTTAGATTCTTGGTATGTGCTTTAGAATAGGTTTACCAGAAGACTATTCTGTGAAGTCATATGACACAGTCAGTATGTCGGCACCTCTTCCCACTTCCCTTATATGTGTTGTAATTTTTACCTGTATATGGCGAGATTCTGCTGGTGGACGTTTCGTCCCCGAGGCCCGCCCCCTGTACAGACCTTTTGGTATTTGATATATGTTGGCATTTGTGGGAAGTTGATGCTGGGTCGACATCGGGCCTTACGAACTAGTCTTTTGTGTTAAATGCCGTCATTTACATCTGACGACGATACAGCTCACCCAATCTCAATGTAAGAGTTGTCACAGCGAAACCAACTCGCAATTACCAGTATACGGGATTCAGAGCATTCCCATCATAGCTCTCTAGATTTGTATCTAATACCGCTTATGCCGGTGCGCTAGGGACCGTGTGGTCATATCATCCAAGTTGCCACATGAACAGGTACAATAAAAGCGTACCTGAGATACAACACATATCACGAATCGTTAGATTCTTGGTATGTGCTTAAGAATAGGTTAACCAAAAAACTATTCTGTGAAGTCATGTGACGCAGTCAGTATGTCGGCACCTCTTCCCACTTCCCTTATATGTGTTGTAATTTGATATATGTTGGCATTTGTGGGAAGTTGATGCTGGGTCGACATCGGGCCTTACAGACTAGTTTTTCGTGTTAAATGCCGTCATTTACATCTGACGACGATACAGCTCACCAATCTCCAATGTACGAGTTGTCACAGCGAAACAGCTCACCAATTACCAGTATACGAGTTGTCAGAGCATTTCCATCATAGCTCTCTAGATTTGTATCTAATGCCGCTTATGCCGATGCTAGGGGCCGTGTGGTCATATCATTCAAGTTGCCACATGAACAGGTACAATAAAAGCGTACCTGAGATACAACACATATCACGAATCGTTAGATTCTTGGTATGTGCTTTAGAATAGGTTAACCAGAAGACTATTCTGTGAAGTCATGTGACGCAGTCAGTATGTCGGCACCTCTTCCCACTTCCCTTATATGTGTTGTAATTTTTTCCTGTATATGGCGAGATTCTGCTGGTGGACGTTTCGTCCCCGAGGCCCGCCCCCTGTACAGACCTTTCGGTCTTTGATATATGTTGGCACTTGTGGGAAGTTGATGCTGGGTCGACATCGGGCCTTACAGACTAGTCTTTTGTGTTAAATGCCGTCATTTACATCTGACGACGATACAGCTCACCAATCTCCAATGTACGAGTTGTCACAGCGAAACAGCTCACCAATTACCAGTATACGAGTTGTCAGAGCATTTCCATCATAGCTCTCTAGATTTGTATCTAATACCGCTTATGCCGGTGCTAGGGGCCGTGTGGTCATATCATCCAAGTTGCCACATGAACAGGTACAATAAAAGCGTACCTGAGATACAACACATATCACGAATCGTTAGATTCTTGGTATGTGCTTTAGAATAGGTTTACCAGAAGACTATTCTGTGAAGTCATGTGACGCAGTCAGTATGTCGGCACCTCTTCCCACTTCCCTTATATGTGTTGTAATTTTTTCCTGTATATGGCGAGATCCTGCTGGTGGACGTTTCGTCCCCGAGGCCCGCCCCCTGTACAGACCTTCTGGTCTTTGATATATGTTGGCATTCGTGGGAAGTTGATGCTGGGTCGACATCGGGCCTTACAGACTAGTGTTTCGTGTTAAATGCCGTCATTTACATCTGACGACGATACAGCTCACCAATCTCCAATGTACGAGTTGTCACAGCGAAACAGCTCACCAATTACCAGTATACGAGTTGTTAGAGCATTTCCATCATAGCTCTCTAGATTTGTATCTAATACCGCTTATGCCGGTGCTAGGGGCCGTGTGGCCATATCATTCAAGTTGCCACATGAACAGGTACAATAAATGCGTACCTGAGATACAACACATATCACGAATTGTTTGATTCTTGGTATGTTCTTCAGAATAGGTTTACCAGAAGACTATTCTGTGAAGTCATGTGACGCAGTCAGTATGTCGGCACCTCTTCCCACTTCCCTTATATGTGTTGTAATTTATTCCTGTATATGGCGAGATTCTGCTGGTGGACGTTTCGTTCCCGAGGCCCGCCCCCTGTACAGACCTTTTGGTCTTTGATATATGTTGGCATTTGTGGGAAGTTGATGCTGGGTCGACATTGGGCCTTACAGACTAGTCTTTTGTGTTAATTGCCGTCATTTACATCTGACGACGATACAGCTCACCAATCTCCAATGTACGAGTTGTCACAGCGAAACAACTCACCAATTACCAGTATACGAGTTGTCAGAGCATTTCCATCATAGCTCTCTAGATTTGTATCTAATATCGCTTATGCCGGTGCTAGGGGCCGTGTGGTCATATCATTCAAGTTGCCACATGAACAGGTACAATAAAAGCGTTAGATTCTTGGTATGTGCTTTAAAATAGGTTAACCAGAAGACTATTCTGTGAAGTCATGTGACGCAGTCAGTATGTCGGCACCTCTTCCCACTTCCCTTATATGTGTTGTAATTAGATAAGACACTTATATTACTATCGTAGCTAGGTTATTAGATAGGGCCCTTATATTACTATCTTAGCTAGGCTATTAGATAGGACCCTTATACTACTATCTTAGCTAGGTTATTAGATAAGAACCTTATACCATAAATGATTTCGTTTGGCCACCCTGATGTCAGGAGTCATGTTATATATTAGTCGTTGCATTTAAAATAGTTATAGTCTGTTAATTTTGAGTCATATTTTCGAGCATGAACTGTTTCAGATTGCTAGAAAACGTAAACAAATGTAAAACAATTGTAGAACCCTTAATCACTGTCCAGATTCCCCACCTAAGAAAATGTTTGGTCATACTTCCTGTTTAATCCTACAAAATGTCCCCTAGAGACCAGAGAGAGAGAAACGCTGGTCTCCAGAGACCAGTAATCCGGTCTCCTATGCTTTTCCTGGGGCGGCCTCAAGTGACCCTTTTCAGATGTCAGTGTCCGGGCTGGGTTAAATTATAGAAAGACGGACACTCATATCTAGGGGGCCATCGTTTCTCTTATACTATCTTACAACATACAAGCTGGTCCGGTTTGATTGACGGTCGTCTGTTCCTATTCTACCAAACAGGATAGCCTTGCATGTTGTTAGATAGGAAATTTGTTGTGGCGAGTAAGCAGGAAGTGTGACCAAACATTTTCTCTGGTAGGGAATCAGGGCAGTGTTAATTTAAGTGGCAGTTTTAGCTCATACGCGATAATGACTCTATTTAGGGCATAAATAGGCCTGGGCTCATAACGGTAGGAGGCGAATGTGGTGAGGTATCGTATAAATGCAAGGTAGTCAGTGCAAACTCATATCGTTTATAACATTGTTTTAATTTCCTTACAGATACTCGAAAATATGGAGAAATGTCCATCCGGGAAACCCAGGCCAGATATAGGGTTAAAACGCTTCCGTCTTCCTGTTGACTTAACCCAGGCCATCTTTAAGAAGAATCGCTTATGGTCGAACATGACAATTAACGAATTCTTTGTCAAGCGGAAAAATTTATACAGATTTTACGACATAACAAAGCTACAGCTGTCAAGTGAAGAAATAAAGTTATTTCGTATATTTCCTATTTGATTTTATTGGTTGCCAGGACAACAACTTTATCTACATTGAAGAATAATAGACCTCTATAAACCTTGACTGAAAATCATTTTCACCCTCTGAACGGAGGTCACTGCCAGTGGAAATGAAGTCCGTTGAAAACGTTTCGGTGAAGTCGCGCTGAAGATAGTGATCTCACGCGAGACCCAAATTCGAAGTTGAATCTAACATGGGGAAACTCGGCGGTTTCAAAGCCCCAACACCCTGAAAATGGCCAGTTGTGCATGGGCACCGGTATCTCAAAACCGTCAACAGACAGCGATCGATATTTGACGGTTTGCCCCACAAGCGCTCGCGGCCTAAACACTTTTCGTCTCGGATATGCCTCGTGAGCGCCAACGTTGATAAAACATTAAATCAAACCAAGGTCCTCAGGCTCATTTAATCAATTGATAAATTCAGTCTACTATAAACGTACATGTATCCGATATCATGGAGAAAAAACAAATTAGAATATTTACTTTATATAAAATAGTCCTGTATTACCACGGTAATCCACTTCAAACAATGGATTACTCAGTTTGGTACAAAGTTGATCTTTTTTTCTATAATTTGACAATAACTTTTCACAAATTTGTCATTTATTTTAATATTCATGCTGGTAGGGCTATGACCAGACTCGTTACCTCCCCTTTATTCCATATGCATTCCACACAGAAGACAGGTCATGACTGCCATTTTGTTTTAAAATTCTATCCAGATCTAGATTCATTCTCCACATTGCGGCAATTTTCTGCCGACATTTCGCCCGAATACACATCGTTTTAGAGATACACTGGAGTAACATTAGAAATTCAGGAAAATGAAATAAAAAATTATCTTTGAAAATTATATAAATCAGACTGGTGGAAATATCAGCCAATAAGATGTGTCGTACGAATTCAGCCCGTATCGGCAACCATCAAACATGACGTAGCCATGACCTGTCTTCTGCTATATGGAATGCATATGGAATACAGGGGAGGTAACCAGTCAAGGCTATGACTGAAAAACGATCGCAATCTTATCCAAGGTGACCTAGTTATGTTGCCGTCATTGTTTGGTTAACCTACTTGACTCACTATCAAATTCAAGTGGTTGTCATCTTCTGAGTGACATACTCATGTAGGTATCATCTTTTAGTTGACCTAATTATGCCACTATGGTATTCAATAATTCTGACTCATATCGTTATAATCTATCGGGTGACCTATTAGTTTATGTTAGCATCAACTTCTCCATCCCCAAGTCTCTACCATTTTCCTGGTGACCTACTTATGTCATTTTTGTCTTGTACTTGACAAAATAAGGTTGTCATTAAAATATTTACTAATATGCAAGGGTACTCAGATGACCCGCATGTGTCATTATCAAGTTCCGAGTGACCAAATTATATAACTATTCTTCCCAGTGACCTACATATGTCGATATCGTGTTATCATCTTCAGGGTGACCTACTAAGTTCAGTAATATCATCCGGTGACCTACTTGGGTTGGGATCTTCCAGATGGCATGCCTGGGCGCGATCATTCCTATGTTACCTACTTGTGTCGCTATCATCTTCAACGATACCTACTTGATTGATTATTTGCTTCTTACTTCTTATTCAATCATCCTTCGCGTGACCTACTTAGGTCTAGGTTATTCACTATACACTGTCCGTATCGTCTTCTGAGTGACTATCTCATGAATTCTTCATCAGTCAGTGACGACTTAGGTTAACATCATCTGCAAGGATACACGTGTATGTCCATATCGTCTTCTGGGTGACCTACTTAGGTCAATATCATCTACAAGGATACACGTTTGTGTCCATATCGTCTTTTGGATCACTATCTTACGCAGCTATTCCATTTGCTAACAGTTATAGATATGCTCATTTAATCGGCGTATGTCCTTTGTCTCAACAGAGTACGGGGCGTGGGACAGGCGCTGATTTTATGAGCGTAAAGAGTCGGTTAGAATATCGGAAATGATCTTGTCGTTCCTATTACATTAAAGACATCTGCTTCAAAATGTGAAACCTTACAGCACTATGTAATATATACTTACACGCAGAGGCAGTATATGAGGACAATAATTATGACTAGGATGACGATAAGCCCACCCACCGACCCGGCGATAACACCAACAAGCGCCGCGTCACTCAGACCCGTCATCTGTAAAGAAGAGAATAACCTGTTACATCACACTAGTATAAAATCCCTCTTTCATAAGTCCTCCTTTCCTCCTCCCCCCCCCCCGTCTCTGGAGTGAGTGAGTGAATAGGATTTAACGTCGCTTTCAACATTGTTTCTGTCATATCGCGACGAACCAACTAAGCACCACCCAGCCAAGTTGCGTTCCTGCTACTTCAAAGAAGAAACATTTGAAGCAGCATGGAACCAGACACCATCCATCCACCCCATAAAACACTTAGGACACCACACAAGACACAGACAAGACGTTTACACAGTGTCTCTAGATCGACCTTACATTCCATTCTTGGAGATCTGATAAACTTGTACATTTTACAATATGTGTATGTACATTTGCTGTCAAAATCTTTCAACCTTCCTAAGAAAAAAAAAGGAAAAAATTGCCGGCACCAACATGGGCGTTTGATGCCAATTTTTATTTCTGTTTGAGAGGTCTATCCTGAGAAAATGCCATGTTCCCGGGGGTTTTTTCTGACTTAAAGTCCCCAACCATGTCCCGAAAATTTACACGGCCTTCTGACCAAACAGAAATTCCGACCCCCAATGAGCGTTAGCTGCCCTTTGTACCCCTTTTGACGTTTGGGATTCCCAGAGTCACCCAATACTATCTTGACGAAGTTTCATGACATTTCGATCAAGAACGTGGCAGTATGGGCCGGACAAAGAAATAGACACGGCTGCTAAAATTATAGTAAGATGAATTCCTCTTCTTTTCGAGGGCTAAAATATCCGACCTGTTCTCAGCTTTATCAACTTTTGTGTAATACACTGTAAACTTAGGTGTTGACTTATTGAACGACTAAATTGTAACACTTATTGAACGCGTAATTGTGTTCAAATTGTTAACTTCCATGTTCAGTTTTGAACGTTATCATTCAAACCATTAACGCAGGTATTCAAATGCAGAACGCATTATTGAACAATTTTAACACGCGTGGTATAGTTGTGAACACTTTTGTTAGAGTTTAGAATGCTATTGTTCAAACTTTGAATACGCGTGTTAAAGTTGTTCAATAATGCGTTCTGCATTTGAATACCTGCGTTAGTGGTTTGAATATTAAAGTTCAAAACTGAACATGGAAGTTAACAATTTGAACATGGAAGTTAACAATTTGAACACAATTACGCGTTCAATAAGTGTTACAATTTAGGCGTTCAATAAGTTAACCCCTCATTTTACAGTGTAAATATCCCCCCCCACCCCACCCACGATGCACTCTTGACTTTGAATGGCCACCTGCCTACATGACTGTCTGTTTGCTTGATCACAGGCTGCTTGGAGTCGAGAGTATATGCCGCCACATTGAATATATAAGGGAGATAGAATCAACCACCTCGCTGGGGGTCTAATAATACCCCCATCACCAGTCAGAGTTTTGGACAGGAATCCCGGCCGCGCGCACATCACCGGGAGTGACATAATATATAGTAAAATAGATGTTTGCCAAACATTTCGATTACTTTTCAAGTCTGCATAATAACACTGTTGACCTAGCGTTAAAAAGAATTATCTGGAGATTATTCTCCCTGTTTATCTGGACAGAGCAGAAAAGTAGTTCGCTCATGTGCAAAACTGAAGGAGTTGTTCGGCCGGATTCAAACTGAACCGTGCGTACGTAGGTTTTCCCCTATACGTCATAGCAACGTAGTAAAAGTCAACTTCCGCTACTGGCGGCAGGGACATAAGTGGAGTGAGCCTGTGAAACGGAGCATGCGCTGTGGGGAGGTTGAGATACAATATGCAGCCTGTATATTTGGATTGATTGTTGACTGACGAGCTGATTGTTGAAGTTGAACGTTTTTTTACACCCAGTTGTGTAACACTTAACTCAAATTTATTTACATCTGATTGATGAACATGTCATAGCCATGGGGTTGATGGAATCGGGGTTGAACATGTTTATCTAGCATTGTATACTGAGAGTGAGCCCAGAGTGAATCGGCTATCAGTAATATTTGAAATCATATATGGTCAACACGAAAACAGGCACGACTGGATGTATACGGAATCAGTGAAAAGAACCTTTGAGCAAACATGGCGAGAAATTTCATTGCTTCGTGTGTTGTCTGGCGGAAGTTAAGGTTTAATCAAAGTCGTGCGGATAAACAAAATGCGTCTTTATTTGAAATGGGTCGAAGACACCGAACGTGCGGAAAGAAGAGATGATCGTATTGTTCGAAACGAAGCATTTAGCTAGCTCCGTGACCCCGGATTTAAAATTTAAAGGAGGAAACCGTAAAGATCCATGTCTTTGTTTGCACAACGCTCATCGCCAAACATGCAAACCCGCTGCAAAAATCAGGTGTAGAACAGATGAAAGTGATAAATCATAGCGATTTTCATTATAAGCTAACACAAACCAAATATGGTAATATTATATCCCGGATGACAGCAAGGTTATTCTTCTGTGATTTATGTCTATTTAAGTTTGTTTATTTAGGTTAGATCGTTAAAACGATTGATTTTGTTTCAGTGCATGGGCATTTTACTCGATCCCGCACAAACATGCGGCTTTGTATTTTGAGAGCAAATTAACGATTCAGCTGCATCAATTTCTAATGTTGAATTAATAAAGTGGAATATATTAAATATTCGATATTCAAAAAGCTCGACCAATCTTTAGCGCCCAGTGTTCCACGGGGAACCGAGTCGACTTCGGATCAGGAAGCGTTATTAGCTCCTCACGACCATATGCACAAGTCGAAGTAATCCCTAAATCCTCCCAGATGGTTATGGATCGTAACCTATCGATTGATACACTGACTCGCGAGGATGCTCGTGGTACGAGTAACTGCTTCTGGTGTTATTTTGTCATTCAGACTCAATGCAGTCTCAAATATAATTGAAAGGATAAGAAACCTTTAAAAGCCTGACCAGATTTGTTACCGTACATGTATCTTTATAGGAGACAGTTTTAACGTACAGATACCGATAATTTGCCAAGTAAAGTGGCCGCTATTTATAACATATATAATTAGTCTCTTCAGAATTATATACCATGGCTTTCATGTAAAACTTTCATCTAAAGAAAAGTTTATTTCCAAATTGACTTTCGCATTTTACAGTTTCATCGGGATAGAAACTGTCAAATGAGGTGAACGCGATTACTGCAAACTACGAAAGTCAATCGTTATAATTCTACGCTCTCGTCATAATTTGTTTAGTTCCCATTTTTTGGAAAGAATATAAGTCAATTATTACAACACGCATTCGATCACTGACATGGAGAGATGGCAGTCGAGCTGGAAGGGGATTTCCAGAAATTGGACCAATTTGCGTTCCCAATACATGTACCAATCCGCTGTAGGCCTACTATTTGCGGAAGAAGCACAATAAAACATTGTTTTTAATTCACATGCTTTTTATTCTACTTGACAATGATGCTATCCCGTAGCTGATGTCTATTCTTTGTATAACACCCGCGCCAACATAAAAACGCTGGAACTATATCTTCCGGCAGATTGCTTTGTTAAAGGTTGTGTGTCAGTGGTTTCATGGTATCCCAACCACACGGTACTTTGATTCAAGTGAAAGGCTAGTAATGGAGAAATATCCGACTATAGCTAATTACCAATGTATATAGGCCTACTTTTATCTTACCGGTAGCTTATTTCAATAATAATCATGATCAAATTCCACCTGTTACGCAGGTTCGAGATAGCAATACTGATTGGATATGCGCGGGACAAGTTGAATAATCGAAAACTGGGCCACGTGCAATTGTACCATTCCGCTCTGTCTACGAATCTAGGCCTGCACTACGTAACTCTCTTCAATTTCATATTCACACTCACATTTATAAGCGTTCGATTGTAAATAATGTAATTGTCCATTTCTTAATCTGCCAGGGTTTTTTTTTTATCAATTTCGATGTTTTCCGAAGAATTTGTCGGTGTGTTGGTGCGTGTCTACCAGTCGGTACGAGAAACATCGTCTGGTACAAAAGTAGCTTCTGCAAGAAACGTTTATCGTCGAAATACAAAGTTTATCGAGTTGTATACTTTTAATTGAAAACATCACGTGATGTTATTTTGGCCAATCGGAGAAGAGATATGATCAACGATTTCAGAGTGTAGAATTATGCAAATGGACGCCTAGTTTCAACCATATTTAAGATGACCATATAGTACACTGTTCCGCGAAAAGGCCGAAACGGTTGCCCATGGTATGAAAATAGCATTGTTAATACAGTAAAGATATTCCTCTCTTGAAAACATCTATGCAAATAGTGATCTGTTATGGAGGTAATTGGTGGCTATTACGTGCGTGTGCTGGTAGATAGAGACTAAATAAACCAGTTAATATGAATACATTGTCCATATAAGGCTATTATCCCAACACATAAAGGCATTATCACGACAAAACCTGTAACCGTTTTAGTGCAGAGTATTAAATTATAGGTTTGTGAATTATTTCTAGACTTAAACCTGTTCCAAAGGATTTGCTATTAATGTCAGACTATGTCGTATTGACATGTCAACTCATAACATTATGAAAATACCTGGTATAATGGGCAAGGATTGCATGCCCAGGGGCGGTAGACGAGTGCACGAATTAAGGTTCACCGGTATGTAGTGTGTTGTGTTGTTGTTGCTTTTGTTGTTTGTTGTTGTGTATAGGAGTATGGTACGCCTATTCCAGGCTACCGAACGCCTTTCTTGGTTGACGTCAGTCAAGATATCTGTTGGTCAAACTCAACCAGAAAATGTGAAATAAATCAAAATGGTCACATCGATGACGTCACCATGACGTCATATTCTGAAAAAACATTTTTGGTCGATTTTTTGACGGTTGAGAGGGGGTCGGAGGGGGGGGGGGGGAGATCTAAACATAACATTTTCTCGTCCGAGGTAATTTCAGTGTAAATCAGCTATAAGCTAACGCAGTTAGTATCTGCGTAGTTATAAGTGAAGGAAACGTGCGTAGGGACGATGGCTTGCAAAGATTTGTTTACGATCTTTACATACCTTCCATTCTTGACTAGATATATACAATACTACCGGAAAACAAAGGGTTTATACAAAATAAGAAACCCGAAAAATGTACATGGGTTTAAACCACACGGCGATGTACACCACAACAACCGAAACGGGATATACACGGAAAGCTGGGGATTTAATTTATTTCTTTATTGACCATTTGGACGACAGAAGACGTTCTGTTTAAATAAACCGTTGTAAAATCTAGGCCAGTTATTTGCTGTCCCAATTGGGCGTGTTCGGATTTCGATCGTACCTCGGTTGCTGGACACAGGAAACAGCTCGCACTATGGCAAGTTCGTTTTCGACCAAAATACATGTCTGTCTTATCTAGAGCTTCATTTGTTGACAGCATATAAGTATTCAAGAAGTACAGAACCCTGAGAGAATTGAAAATATTCTTATTCAACATATCACAGTTGATTCCGCGTGTTTAATTGCGTTCAACGGCTGCAAAAGGTAATTTTCGGCCAGATTTATTTTGAAGGAATTGGTCGAATTCGCAGTAATTGAAATATTCAATTAATAAGCTTTTATTAAAGTTTACATGTAAATAATTTGAAAATAATACAAATGACCCGATTGTGAGATTTTTATACATTTTTCCCCCATAATCAATCTAGACATGTATATGTCTACATCCTCAAACGAACAAAAATCTCACATTTAACAATACTGAAAGATATAATGTGTTTAGAAGCTAGATATATTTAAAAGAAAATGCCATCCATCACGCACCGCGTTCCATTTTATTTTTAAATTCATTTAATTCAAGGACGCCATCGAATCGACACCGGCAAAGTTTATTGATGCGCTGAGGTGTACAGACAAATAGTGGGGCTAAATATACATAGAGATAGATTTATTATTAGTTGTGAGACAAAAAAAAAAAGATTTAAAACCCGATCTATTGTTGGTATGGAATTAGTTTTCCTAACAGCAACAGTTGTTATTTTTATATTTTGTAAGAGTCATTCAATGTTAGCTCGTCGTTAGCGTTCGAGTTTTCAACATGCCTTCGGGCGCCAACTGTTGCGGCGATTTGTGTCGTGACACGTTTCGATGATTACGCATGGAAATAGCTCGAAGCAAGCGCACGGGTTCAAAAGACAAACTGGGGAATTATTGCGTGCAAGTCTGCGTTGTTTTGTATTTTCATCAAAAACGCCAAAATATTACAGACACACACACGCATATATGAAACAATCAAAACGCAAGAAAAATCTTGATAAATACCACGAAACCACGAACTAACCTTTAAAATATGGCAGCGTCCTGTATGGCGGTATACCTTAAGGCCACAATCATATCACAGATGTTTTGAAAAGTCGACAATGTACGCTTCCTGACCGAACATACTCCCAAACACCCAGGAGATAGAGAATACAAATCGTGTCTTTGTCCCGTCCGTGACGCATATTTTGCGCTTATCAAATCATGGTGCAGACAATGTGCGGTAATTTGCTGTTCTCCGAGTGTAATATGCACACATATTCTGTATCACGCTACAAAAGAGCTGTAGCCTATTCCTCGCCGGGGATGCGTACCTGAATGGGATCGGTCAATACGCTGTATAAATTTTTACGGCTTAAATTGAGCGCTTTACGTGCCTGTGGTTTATTTGCAGTTAACCCTTTAACCAAACCGCGAACTATTTTTTTTTCAGCGGCACAGGAATTCGTATACCCCAGCCACCAAAGAGATCATCGTATATGATGAGCCTGTTCTTCGACTGTCACCTGCCATTCAACTTATGATTACCGAGACGTTTTTAGATTATGTTTGTGAAAAATCAAGGATGAAGTTCCATGTCGTTTAGAAGCAAAAATAGAACACTCGATGTCCGTATTATATCCGGTACGCATCATCGCGAGTCACCATACCAAGCGATCCGTTAATTTTAATCAACAAAAAGGGCTGGGAAAATCGAATTTAGGGTTTACTTGCACTGGTACGTATTGTACGTATTTAACCAACAGTGCCTTGTCTAATAAATTTCGAGTATTGATTCGACAAATACGCATCAATGTCGACAGGAAACGTAGATATTGTATGAAGTATATACATCATGCGACATATAAACAAGAGCCGTGAGCTCACAAATCCCCCGCCAGATGTTCCCCAGTCAAATGAAACAAAACCAGAAAATACTATACCGGTTATATATTTAACATCGCTCAACATGAAAATGAATACATAGAATCTAACCTTGAAAAAAATGGGTCTAGGTCAATCATTTTCAACTTACTTCTGGATCATCGCCAGATCCATATATATAATTAATTTGAAGGCCTGGCTATAATTATTTAAGATGGATCATAATAAACAGTAAACGACCTTGTACAAATAGGTCAAGGTCAGTCAACTTGGCATGCTTGGGTAGGATTCAAGTTCATCATCAGTTACATGTGCAATATGAAGTTGCACACCCTAACTATAATCATTCAAAACATATTGCAAAAACTAGAATTTGACCTTTTAAATTAGGTCAACTTGAGATCGGTCATTTTCGATTGACTTCCGAACCATCACCAAGTGCAACTGCTGTATGATTTGAAGAGCCTGGCTATAGCCCTTCAAGAGAGGTCGTGTCCACATCGAGTATGGACAGCCGGAAAGACAGACAGACGCCGCCGATGGCAATAACTCTTTGGCCAAATTTGGCCGAAAGGTAATAAGCGGTCAAATGCAATTACTTTCATCGAGTTTGGGGTATACATGGAATTTGATCATAATCCACATCTCTGAACTGGAGTTAACAATTTTCCACATTTTCTGGCCTAGGCGACCTTGACCTTTGTCTAACCTTTTGGCCTCAAAGTAAATAGGGTTATTCTCTGTCCCATATTTTACTTTTTATTTTATTTAATGACTTTGACATTGTCAGGGTAGGGCACACAGGTGCGGTGCACCTATAAGTCGTGCCCTCCCGGATATCAAAAAAAAGACAATACAACAGTATACACATAAAAGAAAACAAATGCAAAATCACAATATAAATACTAGATAAAGATCGCATGTGTAATAACCATTGGAAATCCGTACATAAAATACAGATAAACTGTATTACTGCAGACGGCAGCGGGAGCAATGGCACTTAGTAATCCAAGAGCATGGATTATCAGATAAAAAGTTATTTCTAAAAAGGTCCTGGTAAAAACGTCGTATTCTCGATTTAAGACTATTTAAGGATGGATGAGACAATGGGTTAAACGGATTTCCAAATGTAATAAATGCAATATATGCAAGGTAAACATCAAGTTTTTAACCAATTATCGACTTAGACAAAAGATTTACCATTTTGTACAACTTGAGTGAACTTGCCCTTTGACCTTTTGACCTAAACATAAAATAAGGTTCTTCTTTTCCTCATATGCACTATATACCCATGTTTTGTACCAATTCATACATTAGAAGATTTCCCTCTATTTTGCAGCCCGAAAACTATTTCCCAATTACACCTTAAGTTTGGAGTGAATCGAATCAATAGTTTTCAAGTTATCGTGTTAAGCGTGACGCACACACCCACACAAAAACAGTAATTCCATATCCTCCGACCGGGGCCCGGCGGGGGATAATAAGAAAACGTGCGATAGTACAAGGCGATGACACGAGAGACAAGACCCGATAGTACCATGCTATGTCACAACGATTCGAGGTGGTGGTATGATGTATTTCTTCATCGTGAAATCCTGCCATCGTATTATGTCATCGTGTCTTTCTCTGGTAATACAATTATGCCATCGTATTGTGCCATCGTGTCTTCGCATGATAAGCATAATCGCAACATCGCATTGTGCCATCGTGTCTTCTCATGATAAGCATAATCGCAACATCGCATTGTGTCATCGCATTGTGTCACTGTCTTTGCATGGTACGTAATCCTTACATCGCATTGTGTCACTGTCTTTGCATGGTACGTAATCCTTACATCGCATTGTGTCACTGTCTTTGCATGGTACGTAATCCTTACATCGCATTGTGTCACTGTCTTTGCATGGTACGTAATCCTTACATCGCATTGTGTCACTGTCTTTGCATGGTACGTAATCCTTACATCGCATTGTGTCACTGTTTTTGCATGGTACGTAATCCTTACATCGTATTGTGTCACTGTCTTTGCATGGTACGTAATCGCATTGTGTCACTGTCTTTGCATGGTACGTAATCCTTACATCGCATTGTGTCACTGTCTTTGCATGGTACGTAATCCTTACATCGCATTGCGCCACGGTGCCACTGTAGAACAATTATAATCGTCTATCTCATTGTTTCATTGTGTCTTCGCATGTTCAGTATAATCGTGACATCGACTTGTGTCAGTGAGTCTTCGTATGATACGTATAATCGTGACGTTGCATTGCGTCATCGTGCCCCCAATGATACATACAATCGTGACATCGCATTGTGTCATCGTGCCTTTTTATGAGACGTAAACACACATACTACTGTCTCCTCGTGTCTTTCCATGATACATATAATCGTGGCATCGCATTATGGCATCGTGTCCCGTATGATAATACAATCGTGACATCGCATTGTGCTAACCTGTCCCATATGAGAATACAAGCGTGGCATCGAATTGTGCTATCGTGTCCCGTATGATAATACAATCGTGATATCGTATTGTGCTATCGTGTCTCGTATGATAATACAATCGTGATATCGTATTGTGCTATCGTGTCCCGTATCGTGACATCGCATTGTGCTATCGTGTCCCGTATGATAATACAATCGTGATATCGTATTGTGCTATCGTGTCCCGTATGATAATACAATCGTGACATCGCATTGTGCTATCGTGTCCCGTATGATAATACAATCGTGATATCGTATTGTGCTATCGTGTCCCATATGATAATACAACCGTGACATCGCATTGTGCTATCGTGTCCCGTATGATAATACAACCGTGACATCGCATTGTGCTATCGTGTCCCGTATGATAATACAATCGTGATATCGTATTGTGCTATCGTGTCCCGTATGATAATACAATCGTGATATCGTATTGTGCTGTCGTGTCTCGTATGATAATACAATCGTGATATCGTATTGTGCTATCGTGTCCCGTATGATAATACAATCGTGACATCGCATTGTGCTATCGTGTCCCGTATGATAATACAATCGTGATATCGTATTGTGCTATCGTGTCCCGTATGATAATACAACCGTGACATCGCATTGTGCTATCGTGTCCCGTATGATAATACAAACGTGACATCGCATTGTCATCGTTCTTTGCATTATATGCATGATCATGATATCGCGTTTTTGTCATCGTGCCTCGATCCCATTGATACAGCCATCACGTCGCATTGTCTCATCGTGCTTCTATATGATAAGCGTAATCATGACCACGTAGTTTGTAATCGTGCGTGCGTATGATTTATATAATCGTACCTTCGCATTATGTCATCGTGCCTTCATTCGATACGTATACTTGTACCACCGCATAGTTTCGAGTGTATGTACCATACGTATATTCGTGCCATCGCACCAAGCCATCGTGCTGTCTCATCGTACTGCCGCTCATTTGTATCATCGTTTTACCCAACAGTTGGCGATTACACAACATGGCAGAAGACAGCCACCATACATTTGCTGAGCATTTGTATCGGAATTTGGGTGTCTAATACAAAATACCAATAAGAAAAGCCCAAAAGAAATTTAATGCATTAATTTGTTTATTCTTCGAGTTTTCACTCACGTAGTAACGTGGTGGGTAAACAAAGGGTAGGCCTAAACGTTTCTCGATTCATTCGAATGTAATCTGCGGGAGGACAAGCTGTCGATACATCGAGCGGTCAGTGATGAGTTTACTGAGGGTTGTCTGACAATGACCTCGAGGCAGAATAAACATCTCAAACTGGAGATAAATCAATTATTCAGCGCAATATTCATATGGAACAGTACAAGTGTTTTTTTTTCTTTTTTTTCTTTTTCGATTTTGCTCACAGTGATCATTCAAGCTGAATACAAAGGCTGTTTTATATACCGCACCAAACTAGTTATAATGTTCCCTTATCAAATAGTGGAGAGTTTGAGATTTTACATAAATTCAGCTGAGCTATTTACGTTTCATTTTTGGGCTGCATCAGTTATAGCTGGCAGAGCCCTATATGATGCACAGTCCCATTGCCTCCAAACTTCAGTAACAGTTTAACAAATGGACGGATATCCTCAAATTTTCCCAGGATAGCTACGGGGTGTACATATAGCGCACCAAAATTGAGCAAATCAGGTTACCATCTGCAAATTGTCAGTCAGTCAGTGAGTCCACCCGAGACCTTTCGTCCGCAAAATAAGGAGAACCGTTGACATGAGAATCTTTTTGCCTGAAGGTGCATCAGGGGACTGTTACCAGCAAGTTCTGAGTTGACCTACTTTTGATGAAAATCTGGTGATTCTGACTTGGGCCGTGCCCATCTTAATATAGGCAGGATTTCAACTTGGGGCGAGGGGATTTCCAAGAGTTCAGTAGGCGTCGGAGTCCTAATGCCTACCCTACTTCGTAGGTCCTGTGACGTTAGTCACACTGCCATGTGTTATGTCACTGTGCCCCAAAATTGCTTTTTTTTCGATGATACATAAGAGGAATAGAATGTGCCCCTTAGCAAAATTGAGGTGAAAAAGCAAGGTCACTGTCATCCTATGAAATGGTAGTCATTAAAAATCGAATTTTTGGTGAGTGGGTACATTAGTGGGAAATGATATGTCAGGTATCAAAATTGAGGTCAAAGTCAACAGCATTGTGACCCCCAAATCAGGAAATTATTGAAAATATTATGCTATAACTCCAGTTCAGGGATGCGAATTGTCACCGAACTTCAGGAATACTGCGAGCACGAAACCCATCGAGGTCGAAATGTCAAGGCCACTCTGCACCAATAACCAGGGAATCATTGAAAATCTCGTCTTGTTTACATGTAAGTCCATACATTAGGGGGAGGCGTTGTGTCGGGTAGCAAGATTCAGGTCTATATGTCCAGGTCACTGGGAATCAACAAATCATTGAAACATGATAAACATAAAAGACTCGTAGATTTATTTCTTAATGGCGTAGTGCATAGTGCCAATTAGGCTCTCGTTTACTATAGCATATAAACGAACTATGGTTTAAATATATAAAACAAAAGTTTGGATGATAATGTACCGAGAATGGAATAGAGTTTGTCGTTTTGAAGACTAACAAACTCCTTGACTTTGTCCCTCTTGATATTTGCCCAGAGAGAAAGCATAGCATTTGACATCACGGCAGGATAGAGTGAACTTTCAGCTGAACGGGCCTTGAAGCATTTAACCTTTAAAAGGTACAGAGGAACACTTCCCAGAACGTCAAATATATTGGGACTATAAGGAGACTCTATGTCATTATTTAGACCTTAGCTTGTTTTCTGTGCTTTAAATGCTGTTAAATATACTGCTGAATTCATGCAAGTCCACAAACCGACGACTAATTAAAAGGGATATATTGCCGAAAAGAACACAAATAATAAATTAATGTAATAAATATATCTACATATTCATTTGATTCAGAAAATCATGTAAAAAGACTCGTATATTTAATTTCATTACAGATACAAGCAAAAAGTGGTGTTAGAGTTAAGTGCACACGTTCAAAGTCATCAATAAGACCTCTGTTGTTTTTTCCATTTATCCAAAACAAACGAAATGATGTGTAGCACATTGCTGACTTATTAACTGGGGAAATTTGCAGAAGAGAACACAAAATCTATCAAAGTAGTCCTATAAATATATCTGCGATAATTCGATACACAACAACGACAAGAGCCAAATTGGCATTAAGCGATATGTAACTGAAATGAACCGTTCGCATTTCAATGAGTTGCAGGGTTAGCGATCTTGAACTTTGAACTTTTGACCTCAATCTGAAACTTGACACATCACTCTCACTAATGCATCCACTAGCAAATGTGTTATTTCCAATGAATTCCTGATTTGTGGTCCCCAGTGACCTCGAACTTTGACCTTTCGATCTCAATAGGTTTCTTGTTTGCCATTAGCCTCAGCTATTCCTGAAGTTTGATCACAATCCATCTCATTGAACAGGAGAAAGAGCACAGGTATTGTTTTCAATAATATTCGTGTTCTTGGATCACAGTGACGTTGACCTAATGTATACATTATAAATAGGTTTTCAATAATTTTCCGAATTCCTGGGTCAAGGTGTCAAAAGTCGAGAGGAGAAGAATAATTCCACGTTCCTAACAGCAATTCCATTTTCTTACCCTCTAAGCTTCGATTCAAGATTTTGTCTTGGAAGAGTGAGCTTTTAAACGTGTTCGCCAATGGATGCCAGCAAAACCACGTTTTGGCGCATTTATCAAGGCCGCCTGCTGTCTGACTAACATACTGGTTCCATCTTGGCTAGCCAAGTTAGCTACATCGTGAGCGTCCACGCACGGTCTGGAAAATCGCAGTTTTGCTCTGCGCCACCTGGCGGAGCTTTGATTATTGAATTAAGTTGCTTCCATGACAGGTAACGAGTGTTA
Organism: Hanleya hanleyi; assembly: GCA_036873755.1. Classification (NCBI taxonomy): domain Eukaryota; kingdom Metazoa; phylum Mollusca; class Polyplacophora; order Lepidopleurida; family Hanleyidae; genus Hanleya; species Hanleya hanleyi. The sequence continues at coordinate 20,094 of JAVTVY010037089.1, forward strand.
TGCAATCTGATAGGCTCCACTCAGGCGTAGCTGCAACCAATTCAACAATGCAACAGGCCATTCTACTTAGTTGATCATTTTAACCAAGGTCTCATACGGGGCTTGGTAACATAGCGGACTTGACTAGTGAAGATATCTTGTCTCATGAAAATGATTTACCAGTGATTAAGTCATTTCACGACTGTTTCATCACAACGAAATGATTACTAAAACAAACTATGACCTGTCCATATTACCGAAGAAAATGATGATTTGATGAAAAAACATCAGATGGCTTTCGTTGTCATTCTGGTCTTTCTTACCTACCGCACAATGTCTTACTGTATAGAATTAATTCTCTTTTTCATACACAAAATTGTTGTACAGCGAGATAATGGTTCGCAAACTTGCAAATTGAACTAGTGCTGCACGATACAGACTTTGTTCTGCAAAGGAATGTTTATGTATTTCTATAACCAGCATCGCGATCGGCATTCTAACTGAAATTATTTTTCCGTGTTTGATTGCTACATACCTACATACTTTTGAATAGGTCACTGGAAAAATATAATGATTTTCGGTATTAAAAAGTTCAAATACAGATTCCAGATTTTTGCTTCAACCCTCTGTAATTTTACCCGGGGTAATTAATGTTGAACAAAGAGGGGATAATTATACCGTCTTTCTGAAACGTTCCAACCGGTATATCTTTGTGGTCGGCGTGTGAATTCGACCTCCCGCGTGTCATTACATCGATAAAATCTGACGAAAGGCATACGATATCTAGATGGATGTCATTTTATTGTTTTAAGAAATATCTCATTTCATATCTATGGCCAGTTCGGACAAAGAGAAAAATGCAAACTCATTGTTGTTAGATGAAACTACAATATATATATTTGCTGTCTTCCCATATATCATTTATCAAATGTTCTCTTCTGCAAACATGCGTCATTAGCTTTGTGTGTTCATGTCCCTCAGAGCCTTTGTATATAAATGGACCTACTTTATATAATCAGTGATGTATCTTTATAACGACTGGGAAAATTATATGACAGTAGCATATCATATCACATCATATCATATATCATTTATTATCAGGTAACGTCAAACTCAGAATCGTGTTCCACAATATCAAGTTATAGCAAGCTCCATGCTAATACGCAATGTGTTCGCAAGAGTAGTCGCGAATTTGTAACTTCACAATCGGGATTTCCAGGAGAGAAGTATATACACCATATGCAATGATATAAGGAATTCTTCATTTCATCTGACGATCAGCACGATCGTCAATGATAAGGACGATGGCAGTGAGATCAATCTATCCTGTCTTTGCAACATAACCATCTTTGCAATATAAGAATTTATGCTTATTCATCGAATATCGACTTGACGACTGGAATTAATGTATGGTAAATTGGTTTGTGCCTATATTTGGGAGATTAGGGGTGGCATGGTTCACTTTCACTGATGAACATACAAGATATCAATATAATTTACATTTAAAACAGACTGAGATCGCTCTCTTACAATGTCAGAAATTTTGGGTATAGACGTGACGTACCCAAAACAGTTAGGTCAAAAGGAACCAAGTTTTTTGGGTCAAAATAAAATTTGACGCAAACTCTTTGGGACGGTCACGTCTATACCCAAAAATACCTCGTCAATTTGACCCAGTCCTTCTGACAGTGTATAAGGTTAATGGCGAACTGAAAACATTTGAACGAAGGCTCTTCATTTACTAGCATATAATCCGCCTAACTATTTTTGCATTCCCTATAAGGATGACTGGAATAATCAAGTTTTAGCCGGCTATTAATGCTGAGCGAAAAGTATGTACAACATATGCTACACGTTGTTCTGGAATAACTCATTACCGAAACTCGATTTACCGAACCTTTACAGAAACTTTATGATTGGCTGGATTTTCTTCCAATTTTCTACACAGGCTAATGAGAATGCTGGATTTCTGTTTGAAAATTTGAACTGATCAATCAAGTGTTAAAATTGTAACATATCCCATGATGCATTACTGTTTCTATAAAACACCATTTCAATCGGTGAAACTGACAAATTTGACAGGAACGCTCATGTTTATCGCTAGTGAAGCAGATTTAAAAAAAAAAACAAAAAAAAAACCCTATATATCCATAAAAAAAAACCAAATATAGCTGAATGGCTCAGTCACGAGCGAAACTCGAACCCGTGCCCCCAGAGTTTGGCACCAAATCGCCAACAGTAAATGCAAGCGCTCTAAACCACTCGACCAACTCGGATTAGAGTGCTTACATTTACTGCTGGCGATTTGGTGCCAAATTCTGGGGGCGTGGGCTCAAGCTTCGCACGGGACTGGTCTATCCAGCACAAGTATTTGTGCTTTACCAAGAAAGTGACATCCTAAAAATATTTGGATATATATCATGTATATGTTACCTGCTTTCTAAATGGTATTAGTATATATAAAAAAAACTACTTTGGCCTGTCTTAATAGGTCAGAAAGAATTACTCAAGTATTTAGATTTGAATTAATCAGTCCGATAACCCATATACGAGCCGGTATGTCATGCACAAATGACCACTGTCACTTTACGGCTGAAAAAATCTCTTGGCGAGAATATTCATTTAAACACACTTTGTCCACACAGATACAATATTGTTTTTTTGTGTGTGTATATTCAGATATATTTTTATTAACAACGCACAGGTGCATTCGATGAATAAACAAGTTTCACTCAATGATCTTTAAATTATATCTGTATTTGCAGGTGGATGTTTGGCATGTGAATTTAGCTGACTTCTTTTCATTAACTTCTTATATGTAACTAATTTTACATATTTTAACTAATTTCTATATAAAGTAATACTGCATAAGCTAATCCCCCCCCCCCCCTCGAACTGAGTTTGCAGCTACTATATTTTACATAAACTATAAGTTTACATAAGCTTAATAATACTAAACAAACTAAGTTTGCATTAGCTAGTTTGCATAAGCACTAATTTCACATTAGACCGGGTTACTGCCCCTATGGTAGCAGGAGCAGTACCCTTTCGAATTTAACATACACTAATTTTGCATAAGCTAATTCCACATGACCTAATTTGCATAAGCTGGCTAATTTTACATAGTTGAATTTTGATATAACCTGACTAAGTTTACAATAACTAACCTTGAAAGAACTTGGTATTTTTGCTCAATTAGTATTTTTTATAATTTCACTTAAATTATTTAACTTTGACCTTTTTTCTGGAGATTCCGAGCAAAACCTCCATAACACAAGCTTAATGTTTCCAATCTTCAATGTTGTTAAAACTACCGAGCCTGCACTGAGATATTATCTTCTGGCTTTGTTGAATGGATTAAACATGTAAGAGGAAGTTGATATATCGATGTAGTTGTACATTGCCTTACAACTAAAACGCTGACAGATTTTGAAAGATGTCAAAAGAAAGAAAGAAAAAAAACTAACAGGAAACTCTTCATAGACAAAAAAAATACAGATATAAATTTAAAATACATAATGATTAGTACTGCGGCAAATACTTGAAACATCGTCAAAATAGCTCGAGCATTAAATGATGAAATGAAACGAAAATTAATGGGTTGAAGTTATGCTTGGTGAAAGCATAGAACACAAAGCAGAATGAAACGTTCGTCTCAAAAATACAAAAAAAAAGATGAATCTAACAAATGAATATTTGAAGCTATTTACATCGCTGACAAGCACGATTTCATTCCATAGAATATAAAACGAGAGAGATAACATAACATAATTTTAATTTCAGGAGACATGCGAAAAGAACAGCAAAAATATCCCGTGGGTAATTCGCAGTATGGATTTGATCAAGCGCACTTTTAAAACAATAAAACAAGTTTACGAGCCAGTGACACATGATGCCACAGTGTTCATTCAAGCTTCTATGTTCATGTCATATTGTTAGATGACTTAACGCGATAAAAGTGAACATGTGTACAAATGTATTAATATTCGCGAGAGAAATAAATTACAATACTCATTAAACTGGATTTTATCATATAACATAGCAATAAAACAAATAGAGAATTAACACCTAGAGCAAAAGTGTAGTTTACTTGTTTTCTTTAACTTAATGACAAAATGCATGTGCTGACATTTCAGGAGTTTTGGTTTTTTATCCCCCCGCTTATCCTCCCACCTTCCTTAAAAATTTTTTTTAAAAAAGGCTCACAGATTTCGACAGTTGGGATACGTGCATTATGCCACATGGCATGAAAGTCGATTCTGAAATCGATATTATTTCATATCCACAGAACACGAAATAATATACATTTGGCTTTGACATTTGTCAGAGCATGCATTCACCTCCTCCACCCCTACTCAAACACACCTGTTTTGGTTCACATGTTAACTCAGATCGTAAAGTACATGGTTGCTGAATAATTACAAGTATCGTGTATAATCAGCTATTAAATACTCGTAATTATACATACCTCTTGTTCGGGTACCAGTTTTGCTACTGTCATCGTGCTGGGTAAGCCTATATCTTATGTGCAAATCCTCAAACACGTGTAGCGTATATCCTCCACACCAAAGCAATATAAGCTATTAACATTTAGCTCGGCATAAAAGACTGGCTGAACGATATAACAAATGTTTATGAAGAGCAAGTCACGCATGTGTCTCGGTAACATAAATGAAGATAGTTCGTATGACTATCCTCTCCGTTCATCTGTATATATTTTTGGGATTTGACAGAGGATCCAATGGGTACTAGTATAGCTATTTCACAGTTACGACGATGCCGGCCATTTTTAAAAAAAGTATTGCAGCTGAGTAGATTGTCAGCGGAGGGGAGATTTCGTAATTGCATAGTCTTATTATAGATGTTGTGAATGGAATAATGTGATTATGCAATAATTTAGTCGTGCATTAAATCGACTTTCAATACCCACCCGTTCCTAGCCTCCGTTTCGTTTTTAATATCACGCTTGGTTGAACACGGACTGTAAATCAAGTCACATTTTTTTTACAGGTCATGTCGTGAAAATAGAGATAAAGACTGACATTCAACATGTAAATATATTTGTAAACGAAAATTTAAAAGGAGTGTTTTTTGCTATGCATTTCGCAAATACCTGAAAATGATATATAACTACATGGTTCACCACATATCAAGTGATACTTGTCTCGTCTTATGAGGTAGAAATAACATAACATTTTGTATTCCTTTTCCAATCTGAAATGCTAATGCATCCTTGAATATATATATCAAATCACACCCATATCCGCTGTGTCATATTGTCATACCTTATAGGCGTATGTAATTAGTAATACATTCGCGCATCGGTCATTTTCACTGAAAAAAAAGCTCCTACAAGTACCGGTATACATATATTCCCAGAAACATATCAACCAAAACAATGTTCAGTATAAAACTAATGTGAGTCCTTATTTATATACACCAATGCCCTTTAGAAATTGGGTAACATTCATATCCAATTTTTAGAACAGTATTCTTGGAAAGCCAAAAATACTTGTGCTAGATGGACCAGTCCCGTGTTGAGACTCGAAACAGCGCTCGTTGGCCACCACATCGCCACCAGTAAATGCAAGCGTTCTTCACCTCTCGGTCACCTCAGCTTCCACAAAATAAGTTCAGAAATCGGAGTCTAGATTACGTACATTTTACTACCTCAGAGTTCGACACCAAATCGCCAGCAGTAAATGCAAGTTTCCATTAACGTAGGTAATCTGGTCTCCAAACTCCAATCTTGAAAGCTCAGCTGACCGAGTTGTTTGAATCGCTTACATTTACTGCTGGCGATTAGGTGCCAAACTTCGAGGGCGCGAGTTCGAGTCTCACACGGGACTAACGCATCCAGTATATTTGTGGCTTTACCAAGACGTTTCCATCCTAAAAATAAATGGATATAAATGGTTCCATATTGAACGAAAATTCTGAAACATAGTCCTACCTGGTTCTACATCGAACCAGCTTAGTTCAACGTTACATTGATAAAAGTTTTCTTGTCAACGATAAAAAGTCAACGATAAAAAGTTGACGACATGAGTGTTTTTGGCGTACTGGCGTCATCGAATAGTGTTGATCATTTCCCTTTCAAGATACCGTGTGCTTTTTTAAATGTGAGATACTGCTGTTCTCCGAATACAGGTAGCGGGTCGAGGATCGAGAGGCTATATTTTCGATTATATCATAATTCAGTTGTTGTGTATCAATAGATGCTTATATACCGTACCGAAAGCTGTACATATACGACAGAAATAAATTCTTTGTTTTTTGTCATATAGAAGCCGTGAATAGTAGACAAATGATACGAGCGTCTAGTCCGTCATTCAATATTCAGCAGACCTAAGTCATGTAATAATATTAGCACCAAATTAAAAGGATAAATTATAGTAAGCATAAAACTAGGATAATATTCTGCAAGACAGAAACGGTCAACAGTGTTCAATGATGCCAGCAAGACATCGCGATGTTCCAAAAATATCAAATCCGTATCGCAGACCACTATTCTTAATCCATATGATATACGTTGTAAAGTCGTTATCTAGAGTATGATGTATCTGAGTCACGCTTTGATTGTGACTGTTCAAATGAACACTATAAGGATATTGAAATACATAGGTGCATACGGCCCCTAACCCTGGGTTAAGAAAACTATAATATATCATATTATTAGAAGTTGTTATCCATAAGAAAGTTTTCGTTTGTGTGGAAATATATCCATCAATTTATATAACTGATGATGAGTCAGGTGAGAAGGAAACATGGAAATGATATCGATAGTGAGTTAAGGTAGTCCGCTGCTGATTTTGAGCTTTGGAAGTCATTTTCAGTATGTTTGCCCATTTTTCCCTAGTAGGTTATCTCCTTTTCCTAGTATAGGTTAAGAGATAGGGATATCCTTTAAAAGCTTTCTCGCCGAGAATTTTGCGCAGCAACATCCAGTTCAACTTTAAATATTTTGATAGATATTGTGATTATCTTCAAACAGTTAGAATATAAGAAAAAGTTAAATACTATTTATAGTATTTTTTCTTATAGATATATGCGAAACCAGGGCTTTACCCTCTGTTTTCTGGGTTATCAAATGGATCCTGAGTCAGTCCACTTAACGTTGCCTACAGCTAAAAAATGCCCACCAACCTATATTTTTTCTTCGTGTTTCCTAATATTACACAATTATCAATGCAACAACATACATTATTCAAAAAGTTAATTACTTCGATTTACCTCCAGCGAACATCCTTAATATAGGCCATTACTCGACAGTTTAATCCTCGAAATAAGACTATTGAAATACAAGAGAATAATGATAAATTTACAATATTTGTGATCACTTGTGAACAAACAAATATGTACATCTAGAGACGAGCAAGAGATGAAACGTACACCCTTCCTTACTCGATCGAAGAACGTGTTACTGGGGTGGTATTTGCCTATAGTATTGGACCCTTCTACGGAGGGCCAATGATCGGCTGATGCAGCAACAACAACATTTTCCCAGTTAGATGACAGATTTTGAAATCGAGAACGAGGCCGCGCTATGTCATCGGTCAACTGAGACAGTCACGTGGTTGTATATGAAGATTGGGATGGTTCCTATAAATAGTGATCCAATGAAAATGCTCGCATTAATTTAAAATGGCGGGGTCGAATAACCATTCACTGAAGGGGAGACAGCTGGAACAGTACGCTGACACTGTCAGTTAATATCCTGATTTAACAGAGAGTTCTACAGTCTAGGGTGGCATATCATCGCCGAAGAATGAGCGCACAAAGGAAAGACAAAACAAGAAAGATAACCGGGAAATGACGAAATCGAAATTCAGTTAATTCGATCTCATCGATCGTTTATAAATATTATTTGTGTAACTGTTTCGCAATTCACATTAATGTTTTTTCACTGTGAACGCGTAGAATTGCCAGTCCACATAATACTTGATTCACCGTGAAGACGTTAAAGGCAGCACATTTTGTATGACTGTCAATTTATATGATTGTTCCTATAGGAAACCGCATTACTTACCTCTCGAAAGTCAAATTCCACAGCGATCAAGGGAACGTATCACCTCTTAGGTTATACTAAAACATCTGACATCAATATTAACAGACTGAGAATAGTTTATTAAAACAGAAGAAGAAAAAACACACGAAAAATAGTATACATTGCATTTAATATGTGTCTATTATATATAAGTTCATCCTTGACGTCGTATACACAAGTGAATTAATAGCCTGAACAAAAAAACGTAACGAGGTGAATTCACCGAAGCTTACCTCAGAGCCAAAACGAGCGTAAATACTGTTAATCGACTGCTGGACTGTAACAAAAAATCTTCACCAATCTAAAGTTAACCCGATAAGCGGACAGATAGCAGTGATCGCTTAATTTATTGTTCTCTTCATCGTGCGACCGGGAAGTCGTCACGGGTAATAACCTCGGGTGTTGTGGCTAGAAAGACATACAAATAAAAAAAACATACAAATATCCGACACGTCAATGTTTATTATATGACGATATCATTGATAGATGTGTGATAAATATTGAAAGAAACTACATGGTCACTTTTTTTAAGAGACCAGTCATGTAAAAGGAAAAGGGGTCAGGAACTGCAGTCCCCTTGCGATCTTATAACCGAGCTTGGATTTGAGACACAACAATAGACCTGAAACCTGATGACGTTTTATCCGTCTTCTATCCCATGATGCAATATACATCCATGGCAATTAAATGGCAGAGGGGGTCACAACACAGCGGCTTGCAATTGGTTTGCATTTTTTTTTTGTGCAAGAATTAGTTTCAAACTTTTCATATACCACAATGACATTGGATATCGTTAAAATGCGTTTTATTCGACATTCACCAATCTATATGTCCTCCTCGACTTCATCTTTATCTACAATAAAATGAGAGGTATATAGATCAGTGTAGGTCACATTCTTAACGATTTCTTATTATATCCGCTGTCATGTATGAAAAGGTGGGAAATAATTATATTCTTGGAAAAAAACATATTAACAACAACAATGACGACGACGACGAAGACCCCCAATCCTGATCAAGCCACTTTAAACCAAAATACAATAGACCAGAAACCCGATGACGTGTTATCCTTCTTCTATCCCATGATGCAATGTACATCAAATTAAATGACCGGTGAGCATCATAATACCATTAAATTACCCTATCACATCCCTCATGTATCGCGACATAAATTTTCATTGCCAACTCGATATCGATCTCTGGATTGGGAGTTGGTCTTGTTAGCCTTCATCTTGGTGCGTCATGTTACATATAGGACTTCAGGCTTTGGGACACCTGTACTGTGCGTTGACAAATTAATGTCGTGTGAATAGGATTTTGTGAGTGAGTGAATAGGATTTAACGTCGTTTCAGCATTATTTCAGTCATTTCGCGACGAACCAACTAAGCACCACCCAGCTGAGTTGCGTTCCTGTTGCTTCAAAGAAAAAGTCTTTGGAGCAGAATGGAACCAGACACCGTCCATCCACCCTATAAAACACTGAGGACAGCACACAAGACACAGACAGTACGCTTACATGGTGCAATAAAGACAAGTGATATTAGAGTGCTAGACTTCACAATTTCAGGTTGCTTCTCAGCAAAATGCATTGAAGCAACAGGAACCCGTGCTCACCGGACCCACCAACGGTTGAACCATCCGCTGCTATGTTTCAGGATAATTGTCATTGAGTACCCTTCCACCTCCCTCGTGCAATCGACATCTTACCAACGCGAATCCCTAGACTGGCAAAGCCGGACGAACACGTACTAATATCCTACAATCCAGCATTTGTGTCATGATGTGACATGACACAAATTTATTTAATTGTTCAATTGTTTAATTGTTCTCGTATATAACCGGACACCAGGGCAAACTGAAGAGATACATGTAGATATATATGATTTCTTAGAGGATGATTTGATTGGATTTGACCAGAACTCCTACGATATATTTTTGTGTGGGGATTTTAACGCCAGAACGGCTACATTAACTGATTATCCAGAAAATATCAATCTTGGTAAATATGTCAGCGAGTACGAAGATGATTTGGAAGAGGAAAGGATTTTGCCCGACCGTAGGTCTATGGACGATAAATCTAATAGTAATGGAATGAAATTGTTACAGTTATGTAAATCATCTGGTCTGAAAATTGTTAATGGGAGATTACATAATGATGAGATGGGCAGATTTACTTATTATAGTGACAGAGGTTGCAGTGCTATTGATTATTTGTTGACATATCAAGATAAAATATATAAAATCACTAAATTTGAAGTTAAAGACCTGTTGGAGTTTTCAGATCATGCACCTGTTACATTTAATATTGTGTCATCTATTGGAGAAAAATCTCAATGTGAACCTGTAGAAATCAGGCATACTAAGCTAGATTGGGTCGAAGATAATAATATCCAATTCATAGAAGTACTAACTGGTAGATGTGTGGAAATCGAGAGAATTGTAGATAAATTAATCGATTCTGATTCTGATATTAATATGATTGTTAATGAATTTACAAATGTTTTGTATGATAGTGCATTTGAAGTTAACGGAAAGACTCTTTATTCTGGTACTAAACATAATTTGAAGACCCGCAGAAAAGAAAGGGTACCTTGGTTCGACCAAAGATGTTCAGAGTATAAACATAGGTTCAGATCAGCGCAAAAGAGATACCGAAAATCTAGCTTGAATAAAGATGAACTTCTGATAGCGAGGGCTGAATATAGTAAAGTAAAAAGAATTTCTAGGCGTAAGTGGTCTAACTTTAAAAAAGCGTCACTTAAGGGAGTAGAGGACGTTCATTTCTAGAGGTTGAATTTTTTTTTAAATTTCAGGATTTTTTCATCAGGTTAGGAGATGATGATCCATGGAAAAAAAATAGGGGGTCACCATACTCGTTAAAAAAATATGGTAGCCAAAAGCATGTATACCACTTAAAAGCCATAACACTGAATACATAGGGAAATTTGGATTTTTCTTCTTTGATGCTCAATAAATCAAACTTCCCAAGGTCAAATTTTTCCCATTTTGCTATATAATACTAAACACATATAGTGCTTGTTAAATATGTAATAAAAACAGGGGGACACCATACTTTCTTGGAAAATATTAGCGGTATAACAGATAAACTGAGCCTTTTCAGTCCTATTTCCAGGAGGGGGTGGGGGTGGGGAATCGGGGTGGGTGTGGAGAATATTATTGAAGTTCCAATTATTAGCCATTCAGAAGTTTTCTTTTTGTTGAAAGTGAATAGGAGTGAATTTGGGGGTATTCCGAAGGAATAATTTTTAACCTATGGAGCACTTTGCACCCTCCAACCGTTGAATTTAAAATGCCAATTTTTTGGTCCGTCCCATCACACTATCGACCCACCAGTAGAACGCATAAATGGTTGTGTTGTGTCTTTTGTTGATTTTTATTCCATTTTGAGATGTCTGCGTACTTTTGTTAGGAAATTCAGCTTGTTTTGAAAAATCCGACAAATCACCATGTTGTAGCCCCATAAGAGCAGCGAAATGAACGTCCTCTACTCCCTTAAAGAACATTTAAAGCATTCACCAGGCAAATTTTGGAAAGAAGTGAATTCCGTTATTAAGAAAAAAACACATAACTCAGAAATTGAATTAGAGGAATTTTATTCACATTTTAAGAAATTGAGTGAATTGAATATACCTGCTGAAAAAAATCCCAATTACTTAGATAATGAAATAGGGCTAGAAGAATTACAACAGTTAGACGAATTAATATTAATATCTCATGAGGAGGTAGAATATGCAATAGACAAATTGAAAAGAAATAAATCTGGAGGCTTGGATCAATTATGTAATGAATTATGTCACTTATATGAGAATTCAATTTACCCAGAAGATTGGGCCAAAGCTGTGATAGTACCTATTCATAAAAAAGGTAGTAAAAATAACGTGGATAATTATAGAGGTATAACCTTATAGTGAGTGTTTTTGCCAAACTGTATTCGGTTGTGTTAAACGAGCGACTAGCAAATTGGGCTGAAAGTAACAATATATTGAGTGATTTCCAATATGGTTTCCGTAAGGTAAAAGCACTGTGGAATGTGTATTTGTTTTATATAATTTGATAAGTAGTACAATCCAAAATAGAAATAAACTCTATTGTGCCTTTATGGACCTTGAAAAGGCCTTTGATACGGTGAATAGAGGGGCATTGTGGGAAAAATTACTCGATTCCGGTTGTAGTAATAGACTAATTAAAGCGATCAGAGAAATTTATAGCCGTGTGAAATCTTGTGTCAGAGCAGCAGGAAAAGTCAGAGATTTCTTTGAGTTAAGTATCGGTCTAAAACAGGGAGAACCATTATCACCTATATTATTTTCCTTGTATATAAATGATGTTTATGATGAACTCTGCAATTCTAGGGAAATTGAGGATATAGTTGAAGAGTTCCAATTATTTATTTTATTGTTCGCAGACGATACTGTCTTATTTTCTAGAACACCAGAAGGGTTACAACAATTGTTAGATAAATTTTGTATATACTGCGACCGCTGGGATTTGAAGTTGAATGTTGCGAAAAGTAAAATAGTGGTGTTTGGATCGACACGATTTAAGGGGCTATACAATTGGACCTGCAATGGTAATTTGGTTGATGTATTAGATCATTTTTGTTATCTCGGTATTTGTCTGAAATTTAATTTAAATATGGAGGAAACGCGTAAAGCTCTGATTGAAAAGGCAAGGAGATCAATATTCATTTTGAAGAGATGTTTCTATAATCTAGAACTTGATGTACATGTAGATACTAAGCTGGAAATTTTTGATAAAATGGTAAAGCCTATACTACTATATGGATGTGAATTATGGGGTTTTAGTGACATGAAAGATATGGAATCTGTATACACTCAATATTGTAAGTTTGTTTTGGGTCTCCCAAAAAATGCTCCAAATATGTTTATATATGGGGAGCTTGGTAGATACAGCTTGTCTACTGAATGTAAAAAAAGGATAGTTAAATTCTGGGTTAAGCTGGTGAGTAAGAAAGATTCTTTACCTTATAGACTGTACCAATTACAATGCGGGAAAGTTTATCCAAAAAGGTTATATAACTGGTGTAAAGGAATTAGACATTTACTGGAGAGTAATGGATACGGCTATTTATTTCATTTGGAAGACCCGACCCAACTAAATATATATCATGTACACAGAACGATAGAAGACTCTTTTATACAAAATTGGTCAGCTAATATTAAAACATCAACAAGATTCTCAACATATGTAATGGTAAAAGAGGTTTTCTCGAAAGAAAAATACATAGAGTTTTCAACATCATTAAGTGGAAAAGTCTTTCGTACTATAGTTCGTTTCAGATGTGGTTTTCATGGGCTAGAACTTGAGATCGGTCGATACAATAATATCCCGAAGCCTAATCGTATTTGTAAGGTCTGTAGCTCCGGTATGGTGGAGGATGAATTTCATTTTCTACTATGCTGTCCACTGTACTCTGCTCTAAGAAAACAATATTTTAAGAAACATTACTGGTCATGGCCGTCTCTTCAAAAATTAAAACTATTGTTAAATTTCCAGTCTAAAAAAGGGATCATCTCTGTGGGAAAATTCATAATTGACGCCAAAGAACTTAGAGCACAATACATGGCTAGACAATTTTAATATGTAAAAGAACTTAGCAATCCTGGTATGTATGTCTATATTTATAGTCGGTAGAAATACATCAATCTGAAAATGTCTTTAATTGCTTATATGTAAAAATTAATTTGAACTGATTGATTAGTCATTCTAGTAGAGTTGTCTGTTAAGCCAGTCATATTATTGCAGTCAGTGGTTTGATTCTGTTATTATTTTTTGTACATGTGATTGGGAGAGGAGCCATGTGGCTCATTCCTGCAATAAACACAAACACACAAAGGACCTGGCGCGATTTGATGGGGATTCGGCCCCCATGAGGTGCGGTTTGGAGTGCCAAAATGAAATATCGCGTAGGAAAGAAATTTTTCCGTTAGCTTAAAGAATATTATCTTGTCGTATGTTCAGAGTAATTGTCAGGCACTCGGTCTTGGCGTTCTTGAATAACAACCCATTGAAGAAGTGTATTCGTGCAAAATCGTCAGTTTTGGGGTAAAATAACTACCTTATTTTCTCTATAAACATGTGAGGCCAGTCGAGAACCAAAACAAACTTTACAAAAAAATGTTAGTTGAGTCAATACTTAATAGTTGTTCAAAGATGATTTTGGTTCTCGACTGGCTTCATATGTAAAATTAAAACTTTATTAGATGTATTCTTTCACGTGGAGCGCTGAACATTAAATGGGATAATTCAGGATAGCACGCCTGTCGCATTGCGCGGTGGTGTAATGGATAAGAACGCGTTATTTTGAACTTCTTGCATGTGTCGATCGGGTTCGAATCCCATAAAGGGCTAACTGCATTTTTTTCTTGTCATAATTTATTGTCACTTCCGTCCCCCACTTCGATGCACATTCAGAATACGAGAAAGAACACAGTTATTATTTACATCAATATAGTAGCCACTACTAAAAAAATAATATGGATTTTGAAGATATTATTTTTCTGTGCATTTACGAATATGTGTACCGTTATAAAAGTAGCTCAGCATGAAAAGAACCAATTTACCGGCAAATAAAGCAAGGAATATTGTACTCAAGTGAGAGTTTATAAATCTGACTTCTATCTGAATTGTTCACAGTAAGCTCTCTATGACGCTTGAAACATTTACGATTTTGAAATGGGCTATATAAAGGTGAAATCGACAATGGTATGGTCGTTGTGTTCATGCTGTGACAAGCGAAGAAAAAAAGGCCAAATGCGCAATATATCTGTTGAGCAGTCAGACTGGGGTAATATACCGCATTCGCAAGATGGTTTGATTTGCAACTCAGGCCGACAGAGGTTTTACAAATGGAAGAGAACTGGATGACCGATTGATGCTACGACACACCAAGCCCTATTAGCTGAAGGTACGTCAGGCAGTGCCAAGTCTCCAAAGTAATAACATTGCCAAAAGTATCTTGCGTCAAAAGTCACCGACGGTGTACTCTTTGCAAGTGCAGTAGGGGTAGATTTGTGGTGATACCAGGCTCGGCTCGATTGGATTTGTTTAGCAGCAAGATGTGTTGGTTCCCGCCGGTTGTAGATGTTTCTCCAAACATCTCGGTAGAAAACAAGATGGGCGAATCGGTGGATGTAATGACACTGCGTCGACATTTCACAGACATGGATGCTGATGAAATCTCGACATTACTAGACAGGACGAGGAATCGAGTTGGTAGAAGTAGGAAGGAGAAGATCGACTTCGAAGATGTCGCATTATTGTCGGATGATAATATGTTTTCATTGATATTCGTGACACACGTCGTGATATAATATATACATAGCTGGTGCAAATGTTAACACTATCAACATGTAACGATCTGCCATCGACGAATCAACTTTTTTTTAGGTTAATGAAGTTTCAATTTTTCTCGCCAAATTAATGTGAAACGCTGACTGAGAACAGTGTGGCCTTACTCATACGGCAGCGCTTGTAAGATATTTGGCAGTCCACCCAATCTCACTGAAGTCACGTGATTTGTAATGGTCGGACTGGTAAAAGTTGAAGAGGGGGCCAAAAGGCCGCAATAGCGTGCGATGTCCTTTATTTAATTGTTCAATTGTTTAATTGTTCTCGTATATAACCGGACACACACAAAGCTTGTTCTTCTTCGTGCCAGTTCATAGACCTCGCGTTGACAATTAAATTGATGTCGTGTTACATAAGAGAGGTGGCAGGGCATATGAATTGTATTATTATGAATGTTTGACCCACCTACCATTTAACTGTCGTGGATGTACATTGCATCACTGGATAGAAGAGATATAAATGTCATCAGGTTTCAGGCCAAAACTATAGTCTCTCTCATTGAAAAGTGCTGGGACAGTGACGGCTTGAATTTGAATGGAATTCCTTTCGCACCGGTTTCTCTTTCTGTGAAATTTGTTCCTACTTTTCCACGAAAAAGTTTTCATTGCTTTTGTCGTAGGATACGCATAGAATGTTACTGAGTGTTAGTTAAAAATCAATAAATCGTTGTCTCAAGCACGCGATGTCAAACACGAATCTAACCAGCTAACACACATGTGTCATCGCTTAAAAATGTAGTGACAATTGCTTGACACACATGACATAGTTATGCCATGCCGGTACCACCAATAAATACAATGACCTTCCCTTTCCACCACCCCACACTAATTCAGCTTACATTTGAGAGAATCTTTATATTTAGTCAATTTTGCGAAGTTTTAAAACGCTACAGATGGTATGGGGGACTGGCGATGATTATAGGACTGGGACAGGCCTGCAGTAGATTGTAGGACTGGGACAGGCCTGCAGTAGATTGTAGGAATGTGACAGCTAGGCCTGGAGTAGATTGTAGAACTGGGACAGGACTGGAGTAGATTGTAGGACTGCGGTAGACCTAGATTGTGATAGGGATTATTGGACTGGATTAGATTGTGTTGATGGAGTGGATTGTAGGACTGAGATCGTATGACTGCAATAGAGTGTAGGACTGGGATAAATTATGGGACTGGGATAGGGCTGGAGTAGATCGAAGGACCGAGACAGGACTGGAGTAGACTGTAGGACTGCGGTAGACCTAGATTGTGATAGCGGTTATTGGACTGGATTAGATTGTGTTGATAGAGTGGATTGTAGGACTGAGATCGTAGGACTGCAATAGAGTGTAGAGCTGGGATAGATTATGGGACTGGGATAGGGCTGGAGTAGATCGAAGGACCGAGACAGGACTGGAGTAGATTGTAGGACTGGAATAGAACCAGAGTAGATTATAGGACTGGGATAGAATGCAGGACTGGGATAGGACCGGGGCCGATAGTAGGACTGGGACAGGACTGGGGTAGATTGCAGGACTGTGATAGGTCCGGGCTAGATTGTAGGACTGGGACAAGACTTGTGTAGATTGTAAGACTGTGATACGAGTGGAGTAGATTGTAGGGCTGGGACAGGACTTGAATGGATTATATAATTGAGATAGGATTGAAGCAGATTGAAGAACTAGGACAGAACTGAAATAGATTGTAGATCTGGGGTAGGCCCAGATTTTGAGACCGAATTATTGGACTGGAGTACGTTGTGTTGTTGAAGTGGATTTATGACTGAGCTATATCGTAGGGATGAAATAGATCGCAGAAATGGGATAGATTGTAGGACTGTGTTAGATTGTAAGACTAGAGTAGATTATAGGACTGGAGTAAATGGTAGGACAGGATCGACTGTAGGAATAAAGTAAATTATAGGACTGGAGTAGATAGCAGGACTTGGAGAGATTGTAGGAATGGAGTAGATTGTAAGACTAGAGTAGATAATTTGAACGGGTTAGATTGTATGACTGGAATAGATTATAGGACTGGAGTAGACTGTAAGACTGGGATAGCCTGTGGGACTAGCACAGATGACTGGAGGAGACTGCAGGATTGGGATATGACTGAGGTATATTGTAGGACTCGGACAGGACTGGAGTAGATTGTAGGACTAGGATAGGACTGCGGTAGATTGTAGGACTGGCACAGGACTGGGGTATCTTGTAGAAGTGGGACAGGACTGGAGTAGATTGTAGGACTGAGACAGGGCTGCGTTTGATAATAGGACTGCAATAGATTGTAGGACTAGGATAGGACGACAGAAGATTGTAGAATTGGGATAGGACTGGGGCAGATATATGACTAAGACAGGACTGGAGTAGATTTTAGGACTGGGATAGTACTGGACTAGGTAGGACTGGAGGAGATTGTAGGACTGGGATAGGGCTGGTGTAGGTTATAGGACTGGGATAGGACTAGTAGATTGTAGGACAGGGACAGGACTGGAGTAGATTGTAGGAAAGGGACAGGACTTGAGTAGATTGTAGGACATAGACAGGACTGGAGGTAGATTGTAGGACAGGGGCAAGACTGGAGTAGGTTGTAGGACAGGGACAGGACTGGAGTAGATTGTAGGACAGGGACAAGACTTGGGTAGATTGTAGGACAGGAACATGACTGGAATAGATTGTAGGGCTGGGATATGACTGGAATAGATTGTAGGACTGGGATAGGACTGGAGTAGATTGCAAGACTGCGACAGGAATGGAGTAAATTGTAAGACTGGGATAGGACTGGAGTAGATTGTTGGACAGGGACATCACTGGAGTAGACTATAGCGGTCATTTTCCTCATTGAATTAATGTTAAAAAGACACCAGGGGACGTTATTGATCAAATGTTAACTATATTATAGGAATGGGGTACACTGTGAGACTGCAGTAGATCGAAGAAATGGATTAGATTGTAGGACTGGAGTAGAATGTAGAATTGGGGTATATCCTGGGATTGGAGTAGATCATATAGCTCGAGTAGATCGTAGGAATGGATTAGATTGTAGGACTGGAGTGGATTGTAAGACAGGGACAGGACTGGAGTAGGTTGTAGGACAGGGACAGGACTTGAATAGATTGTACGACAGGGACACGACTTGAATAGAATGTAGGAAAGGGACAGAACTGCAGTAGATTGTAGTACAGGGACAGGAATGGAGTGGGTTGTAGGACAGGGACAGGATTGGAGTGCATTGTAGGACAGGGACAGAACTTGAGTAGATTGTAGGACAAGAACAGGACTGAAATAGGTTGTGGGACTGGGATAGGATTAGAATAGATTGTAGGCCTGGGATAGAACTGGAGTACATTATAGGACTGAGACAAGACTGGAGTAGATTGTAAGACTGAGACAGGATTGGAGTATATTGTAGGACAGGGACATGACTGGAGTAGAATTTTGCGCTCATTTTTCTCATTGAATTAATGTTAAAAACACGTCAGTCGACGGTATTGATCAAATTTCAACTAGATTATAGGAATGTGTTAGACTGCGAGACTGCAGTAGATCGTAGAACCGAGGTAGTTTGCATTACGGGAGTAGATCGTAGAAATGGATTAGATTGTAGGACTGGAGTAGAATGTAGAATTGGGGTAGATCCTGGGATTGGAGTAGATCATATAGCTCGAGTAGATCGTAGGAATGGATTAGATTGTAGGACTGGAGTAGAATGTAGAATTGGGTATATCCTGTGATTGGAGTAGATCATATAGCTCGAGTAGATCGTAGGAATGGATTAGACTGTAGGACTGAGTAGAATGTAGAATTGGGGTAGATCCTGGGATTGGAGTAGACCATACAGCTGGATTAGATCGTAGGAATGGATTAGAGTGTAGTACTGGAGTGGATTGCAATGACTGAAATAGTTTGTAGAAAGGGAGTAGATTGTAAGTTTCGAAATTGATTGTAGGGTTGGGGCAGTTTTACGACTGGAGTATATTGAAGGCCCTTAATATATGACAGGACTGAAGAAGATTGTAAAACTGGAGTAGATCATAAGACACGAGTAAACTGCATGACCAGAGTCGATTCGTATTTCTGCCCAGTTGTTTTTTCCCAAAATAGCTGGTATCAAATTAAATACACCTTGGCAATGCCACTCTGCTCTCTTCATTTATTTCAAAACATCTGACAGGGTACCAGCATTAATCGCCAACATTTTGTTTAGATACGACTACATAATCGTTTCGTTTTGGCGGTTTGTGATCATCGACCGGTTTCAATGGGTGGTTTACTCGTTGTAAATCCCCAAAAAGTTTCGAGACTGTATTCAGATTTGATGGGTTCTTAAACTACTCATTTGCTGGAGTTTTCAGTTCCTGTTTGCCAGTTTTGGATTTGCAGTGCACTGATCTTGTAACCTACGTTTAATAGCGGTCATAAACCTCAATGCGTTAACATTTCGTGTCCACAATTTAAATATCAATAATTACTCTGACCTGGTTAATTGATAGAAAAATGTTCATCTGATTGGCTGACTTGTATTTCTTATAAATTATACAGTATATTTATGAACTTGGTAATTCACTAGCAACACTGGCTGAGAATCGACCTATTTTCCCCAAAAGATCATATAAATAGGAGTAACTCTCTATAAAGCTTCAGAATTTGTTTAAAAAAATATTTTCTGCTCTATTCATCATTTCCGCATTTTCCCCTCACATCCATATAGCTAAATAACAAATACACATGACAATCCCTAAGATACCTACCTACTTTTTAGTGCAATTTGGCAGCAAGATTCCTTATCAGGCCTAACTTAAGTTAACATTTCATACAATATAGATCTACCTCATCGAATGAAGACCTACATAAAATTGTATGGAGTCAATGGTGTGCAGTTCCCCTCGACCTACTAGAAATACTTAAATATACCCCTATTCACGATATTCAATCTTGAGATCACTGACCTACTGAAACGTATAAAAGCATAAATTTTATATACAGGTTTATCGAAAGCACCTCCCCTCCCCCACGTCAACAAAGGGCGTGAGACCTATAATCAAATATAGGCATGAATGGGCGTTAACTGGAAAGTAATACATTGTTTTCCAAAATGCGGAATCGCCTTTATCTTCTTCGATGTTCTCCGAAAATGTTAAACCAAGAATATATATACGGTCACAAGATTTGACAGATTGACAGTCCGCGGCAACAATCGAATGCCCCATCGAAGAGTTTATTTACAGCGTGAGCATGTAGCATACTGAACACTGTTTTGCAGGGTATAACAGATGAAAGACACGACATTATCAGATACTGAGACATATGCTCTGCCTAAATAGCTGCATCTACATCCCGATCAAATTGAAGGGTGCCACGCAACAGAATCGTACACACGATGTAGTGTATACATCAGGGGGTTCCTTTCTATCAACGAGCCTGAAAGAAAAACAACTTCCGTAGATTTCTTCTAACAACGACAGATGATGCATATATCTAAAAATCACTTTTCTCCAACATCATATAGTTATAGATTTCTGTGAAGTATACGAACGAAATATCTATTCACCGTAGCTGAAAAGAATCATTTCATTAAACCAAAGTAAAAAAATAAATGAATAAATAAACCAAAAAATAAAACGACGCGAAAATTCAAGGGGATTTGGGTCTTCTATTAACGATAATTACTATCAGCTGGGGAAAATCTACCAAAAACATCAAGGATTTCATTCGAAATGCGCACGAATTGCAAACTCCAGTCTGTACAGACATTCTCATTCTTTGTCATTCTCGGCTGATTGAGAGTCATCGGTTTAATATTGGGTCACAGAGGAAAGCAGGAGTGAAAGAAATGAATGTCCGGTAGTAAAGGAAGTCCACGTCCTATCTTTTAACCCAGCTGAGATATTTTTTCCTGACTAGCACCTTAGGTAAGACATAGTTTTATAAAGAGAATCATATGAAAAGGGACATAGTTTTCTCGGACATAATAACATAACTAGATATTTTTTTCCCCGATTTCTAAAAAAAAGCAATAGTTTCGTAAAGAGAAACATATGAAAAGAGGCATTGTTTTCAATTCTATCCTTTCACACCTGACACTGAATGCACTGTAACTCGGTGTGAAATTTCTCCAAAAAAATTGTTAATATAGCATATTCACCCAGTTCCCGTGTTGTTTATAAACGAACGTTACTGTATATTTGCTCAGCTATAACACAGCCAGAAAAATGGTGTTAGCCTAACACCCTTTTTTGGTGTTGATGGCTGCTGAACACCATAAAGTGGTGCTGAGAAATGGTGTTGACCAATGTGAACACTAAAAATGGTGTTAAGGCCAGTTCAACCCCAAATAATAGTGTTGGTCAACACCAATCAATGGTGTTGAAATTGGTTCATATTTTGGTGTTCACTGACAAGTGCTAATACTGGCTCAACACCAATTAATGGTGTTGCTCACCACCCATAAACGGTGTTGTAGATATGTGGTGTCGGTGCAAATTGAACACCATTTATTGGTGTTGAGCTCGATGCTTTTTTTGGTGTTGAACAACACCATTTTTCTGGTTGTGTAGGTGTCAAATAACATCATTTTCTGATAATGTATCTATCTCTAGAATAGATATACAGTATTTACGGAATATACAGATACTCTGTTATTTATTTCTGGATTGTTTCTATAAACGATATCTGCCGGGGTTACAAACCATCATCTCAAATTATCCAGATACTTGCTTCTGTCAACGACAGCTACCAACAGAAGTATCAATGTCCCGAGTTTTGTATAGGCCTAAATTGGACCAGTTAGATTTGCAATTTCGTTTCATTATATTCACTTCGAGATAAGATTTGTGACTTTTACAGTTAAACTATATTGTTTCACATGAAATTATATTTTTAGTGAGAATATACAGTGTAACCCGCCTTAATATATAGTTAAACGGTCATCCCCGCGACAGTCAGTCCACTCCTAAATCAAGCTTATCTCTGTATTATTGATTTTTCCATGATTTATTCGAAACGTGAGTGTCTTCAAAACACCAAACCACTCGAGTATGTTGAACGGAGATTTATTTGCGACCCTCAATAAAAAGACGGCTTGACCTTCGTTCTTTGTAAAATGATCATTGTAAATTTTAGAATAGAAGGGATAATATGACCGACATCATCTTATGTCAAAAACACAATTATAGTCACGAATAAATAATTATTGCTGATTCACAGTGTCACGTTGAAGAATGCATGTGTCGAGAAGTTGACAACAAAAAGTGGACGTACGGTCACATATTTGGCAAGAAACGCCATAGTTTCAACGATAGCTGGAAAAGCGCATGACAATGATACCGCAATGAGACGATCATAACCCTCGGTTGGAAATTTTCATTTTTTGTGATATTTTTTTAAATTTATATTGTTATCTTTAATATGAATAAGATAATGTGATGTCTCCAATTATTTAAAATGTAACCAATCCTTCGAGCTTTAAATTCACCGGTTAACCATCTGTAAATATATGCAACAGACAAGCGCTACAGTAAAGACTGACCGTGGAGCTACTAATGCGACCGACAAGGCATCAAGGACGTGTGAGTCATGGCGTTTAGAACCTTTTCTTGGACGTGGGTAAATATCTTGAATTCAGTGTGAATTATCAAGGTAATAAAACGGCATTCAAGCAGAATGACTTTGAACGATATAGGCAACAATTCACCAAGATATAGGCAACAATTCACCAAGAAGTTGATATTTGACACTTCCCGCCAAATAAATTATTCGCAGACCGTGCATATACGGAGTACAACAAGACAGTTGTTTAACGGAAAAATCTTCTCACACCGTTCAAAAATTAACGGAATTAGACTGTCAACAGTGGTCTACAGTTGACAGCGCATTCATTGATTAGTATTTTGGATCAGACTAATGATATTCAAAACTGAGAGGTCACTGGACATAAAATCTCTAGTCTCCAAACTAGTCAGGTTTTAATTATTCGCACAGGTATAGATTTCTGTCAGATTTTAATTACCTTGAACCTCAATTTGAAAGCGTGTAGGCCCGAGATTGGGTTACTTGCAGGTCCATACAAAGTAATCCGCTATGGGACCACTGTACCAAAGATTTTCACACTAAACTAAATTTAGCTCAGATTATATAGTTGTCGAAAGTTGTCGAATAGCCCCTCAAATTTTCTCGCCAGCTTTCTGATGGTCGGTATTTTGTATACTCAGATTGGAATTAGTAACAAATATATTCCGACTGAAAATCAATCTAATGGAATGAAATTCAAGTTTACTAGGATACGAAAGATTGACATTTCAAACTGAGAAGATTGGAATAAGGGAAAGATCCAGTCTATTAGATTGGACTGTCAATGCTACATATAATGGTGGACCAGAATAAGGATCCAAAACAGTTCCACCTGGAACCAAATCGGTTAATATAAAATCAAATTGACACCATATGTACTGTGCAACCGTGTACGCGATTTGGTTCCATATGCACCGATTGGTTGATTCTATCTGTGGTTCCTTTTGTGGAACAGAGAACCAAATATGGTCTCATGTCGAACAAATGCTCTTCTTTGTACATTTTACTCCATATATAACGTAACGTTGCTATAGCGTATGGTGTTCCTAGGCTCAACATTGCATGTACTAAAGAATACTTTCCCCTCGCTAAATGTGGAATTGTTTTTATTTAACTATATAGTGTTCTATACATTTTACAAAATGAGGATCGGCGGGTTTCTACAATTTCAAATGCGTTAACGCGAATATATAGCGAAAGATATTGAATTTTAGGCACACTCATATACAACATATATGATGCGCTAAGGACTTGCTCGTATATATATGTGGAAAATTTATATAATACCTTATCCATTTACTTGAAATAGATTTATATATGGCTTAGAAAAATTTCTTTGACAAGAAAAGTCAAAGGCCAAAGGCACGTGACGGCAGTTGAAGACAGGGTCACTACGAAAATGTAAAGCCAATCATAAAGGCAAATTATTGTTAACGGAAGTCGACGTATACAATTTCGGATTGAAAAAATAGAAAGCCAGGACTTTCGGACAGAATACATTTACCGATTACAGAAAACGGTGCATTTTGACATGAATTCTGCTGACAATATTTCTCGAGCAACAAAAAAAAAATGAGCAAATTGAAAATGCTCCTCTTATATCCTACCGGTATAAAGATATACTTCGCTATACCTGATCGAGTTGTCATACGTTATTCAGTAGTTAGTATGAACTATGCCTCGATTAGCTTTCTCTACACGTCGTGCACCTAAGTCATGTAATACTTAGGGAACAAATGTTAATTGTTTTTTTTTTTGTCCCAATTAGATGCGCGTAGCACATGCAACGAGGTCTTTATCAATATTCATGAAACAATCGGCGACGGATGTTTTTCATGTATATTAGTCTTTTTTCTGCTAAGATTAATTAACTACACAATATAAGTATACTGGATAGCCGACCCACGCGTGCCTTGCCTATTGATGACGGCCATGTAATTTTCTAAATATACAAAGGGTGTATTTGATTGGTTCATATGTAGCTTCTTCGGATGTACTCGATTGGCTACTTCAATACCAAAACGTTGGGTAAGCAGCCTCAGACTTTTCGCCCTTCGGGTGTTACTTGCATATCAAAGTAGAGAAAATACATCAATTTAATCTCCATCATTTATAATCACGCGTGAATCAATGATTAAAATTGCACTAGGCAAAGTATCGACAGGATATATATGCAATCAGTCTGTGGGTCTTAAATTGGTCATGCAGCCTTACTAAATTAAAGCTATATGAATCCAGAGAAAAAGCCAAACGTCGTTAAAGCTGAAGTACAAGGTTATTGGACTATTTTGTTCCATTATGATATACTGAGATTTCGAAAGAAAGAAAACATACAAATTCTCCCACAATACCTACTCACAGGTCTTCAAACATATATGGTACTGTTCCCAACATATCAGAAATTTATACCTTGTCAAAGTCATAAGTGTGAATGGTTTGAGGGATTATGAGCCATGTCAACAAAATTGCACTTCTCGAGCTACTGTTCAATAACATTGAATTCCACCAAACCAGGGAGGATATCTTTTATCAAAGAAAGCTATTTTAATTCCGTTCGAAAATCCGTCTGTTGGCTTATATTCATCGACATCTATTTAAGAGCTAAATATATTGATGTGTAGACCTGTTCTGTTTGGCAATACTTTCACTAAAGTAATTTTAGTTTCTAATGAGTACATACAGATAGTCACTCAGAAATGTATTTTCGATGCTAAAGGTATAGAATCTACAACACATGTGAAAATATTGTATTTATTCTGAACAGGAAGAATACAGAAAAGATACAGTGACCGGACCATTCTCAATGGACCATTATTCCCTGTCATAGCAAACTGAACAATGGATTCATCTGCACCAGAGAAAGAATATTCCAGATACATGAATTGTACAATAGGTAGCATGTTTTTGTGCCGTGAACCGCACCCATCCACCCTCCTCGTGTGCGCTTTAATGAAGTCATTATCAACGCAGTTTCATTCGGAATTTGACCTAATGGCCGAAATTCAATTAAATGTCAGTAACAGAAAGTTTGAATTCGTTTTGTTAAATTATTTTTGGCGAAGAAATGTTATTTTGGAGATCTGAAAGGAAAACGCATTCATTCGAATCAAACCTATATTCGACATTTGAGAGAATTTATTTGAACATGCTTTTGAGTAACGTAGAGAAAGCATACAATTCTTTGACACGTATATACACGGAGATCAAGCTGTCAAAACCGTGCAAAATCTGTTCGCAACAACCACAGGAGCTCGTGACCGTTGTCAATTGGTTAAATTATGTTGATTTAGAGGGGAGACAGGTAGTCACACGGGCTCGTTACCGATGTAAATTGGTCAATTATGTTCAAGTACGGTACTTTTTCACGACCTGGACCCCCACCCCCCGCCCGGGTAATGAACCTAGCTGTGGAATCGCCCATATAGTAATACGAAAGCCGATACAAGGAATTCAGAAGTGGGGGAACCCTCTTGGCTTTCGTATTGTTATAATTATATTGTAAAGTTTAGGTATCTCAGATGTTGGTATAAACTAGGATACAGAAATATAAATGAAATGACAACGAGTTTGATATTGTATTGCTCACATCCTCTGCTTATTATGATTTAGAACATAAAATCAAATATACACCATTTCGTAACTTTGATATTCCACGACCGTGAACATATCTTTATCTGACTCGCCTCAACGAAATATACCAGTACAATCCTTGCATGCCACTGTTAGAAATTATAACAATGTTATGCTACTTGTTCAATCTGACTGGACAGATCACCCACGTAGGCCTACTATTGCTTAACATCAAGAAGATCGATCATCGATCACTTGTGTCGATTGTTCAGTTTATGAAATCACAACTTGACGACCGTTATAGGTTCGACCTAACCTCCAAACACGAGAGCGTCTTAATCCCTTTTGGTATTACCTGTACACGCCTCTATAGTGTTTGGGGTCTGAATAATTGATTTATTTTTCAGTTGTCAATCTACAAGTCGCACGATCGTGAGATCCGGTGATAATTATGGAAACTGCAAATCGAATATCACACGTGCTAGTATTACTCATACCATTCCACTGTTCATCGCAATTCTTTAAACTTGTTTTCATCCATGACAGCTTACAAAATACCACATGTCCAGTTCGGTGTCATGTGCTTGGTCTTATATCTGATTAATAACAAAGAAATCTCTGGTGATTGATGTTAGAGGCATTATCAGTACGAAATAATCTCGACGACGCGTGTACTCCAGGCCGGAACACAGGGCTGATTCTTGACATCTCCAGATCGAACACTCATTTTGAATTTGTTGCAGATATCAAACAGAAATTAAATTTCATAACGATAGGATAGTTTGACACCAGATATCTTCCCGTGTTTTGGGGTATTGGGTTGGTACCGGTATGATGGACAAGAATGCCCTGGTGGTTAGTGTTCCTTTTCATATCTTTTTCTGTTGCAGCGAAGGACGGACACTTGTCCCAAATGTGGAGAAAAATGTTCTAGCTGTGTTAGAAGATAGGGGCCGGACCGTCGTAGCCACATGACATTCTTAACCTTCACACCAGTATGAAGGCTAAGACTGTCTTGGTAAAGGGTGTCACTTTTTTAAAGAAAGTAAGGACGGACACTTATGTTTAAGGTGAAGAAAATGACCTTAGCTGCATGGGTTAGAAGATAGGAACCGGACATTCATAGCTACCGGACATTCTTAGCCTCCACAACGGGAATCCGTAACTCCATCGGACTGTATGTAAAATTCACTGGCAAAGTTTATGTGTGCCATAACAGATAACAACTCTGACCGACGTAAATAGTGCGGCGGGTGGAGTGCTGCGTCATGTATTCGCCGAGCAGACGTTACCAATCTCGTTTCACTCTCTCTGAACAGGTTCCGGTTTTGGGTTTATGAAAACCCCAGTTTTCAACACTCTCGCAGTCGCGTCCTTTCCCGCGAAGTCGGCATTCCGTTACTATTCTAATGTGTACGCATACTGCATGAAATATATTTCTCAGAGGTGATATGTGTCGAAGCAACAACAATAGTATTTACATTTTTCTCGAACTTGACCGGATCCTGTTAATACAATGTATTATGGGGGACTCCTACTCCCGGAATGGCACATCGTGCCAACGCACGGTTTCTTCACTTAGCTAGGTTGATCGAACTAACTGCGGCAGCTATGCGTATTAGCCGTACAGAGTACGATGGTTTGGCGAGACTGTGCATGTGGCCATGCAACCGATGAGGGCCGTGTTACAACTCTCACGAGTGGTTGGAACTACTCGGACTTGTAAAATCTGCAGGCTATTCGTTTTTTTTAATTGCTTATCTATTATTGATATTAAGCAATTGAATTATGCAGTCCGAGTCCACAAAAACTACAATTACCGTTGCAGGTGTACATTTTGGATGTGCGTCTTATCTTTCATGGGTTAACTTCACTTCGAAATGACCACACGATGGCCACATAGACTTCCCCGCCCCCAATAGAGTAGAAAATCAACCTGTTCCATCTGGGTCATCTATACGCGGTAAGACTGACCCTGGGATCGTGTGTATCCATGTTCAGCCTACTTTCGGCAACTGCATGAGGGAATTTCCAGAAATCAATACCACGTGACTTCGTCAGCCAATCAACTAAAGTCTACCGACGTAACCCCAACGTAACCCGCCATTTTCGAGTCATGTGATGTCCTATTTGTTCAAAATTACAGATCTACTACACCTCTTGGATGATACGAATGTTATTCATACCTATATCTTTTGTAAGCCCAGGCAATATCTGTTTCCGAAGTGGTATGAAAACCTGTAATTTGTCCGATTTCTCGAGTCTGTCCTTCGCCGGATGAAGGCCGAACAGAATACGGTAAAGTACCGGATATCGCTCCGCGATAATGGAGACACGATTCGCAAGCCATCTTATGGATGGCGAAGTGTACGCAAATGAGTAGAAAATATAATATGGCATGTTACCAAAACGATATACAAACGAATGCACGTAGCATATTATACTCTATTCTGCAGGGCATGCCACCTGAGGCCCTTTATAGATTTTATTTTGTTGATGTCCCAGGCCTTCGAATCAAGAGTTTCACTTGAGGTACAGGTGGTGTTAGGCGGTGGGGATTCCAAATATTGAGGTCTAGATAGTATACATAAAACCTACACTTTCGTAAATCTGAGAACCAGATTGGTCTACGTTAAGCACAAGATTATCCTCATGGAAATTTGCCAATGTATATCTAAAAGGAGCTTTGGGCCGGTTGTCTATACATGACCGAACATGCATTAAGTTTAATGACAGTTTATTTTAGGTTGTCGCTTTAGATTTAAGTCGATTAGTCAACGTTCAAGTTAGCGCTAGGCTCAGTTTAGGCTTAGCGGTTCGCCAGACACATATTTAGGTAATGTTATTCTAAACATAGAATCTGAATCAGTGGATTTCGTGATCGCTGTGATCATTAGTTGTCTCGAGTTGTGTGTTTTAACTGACTTTTTTATGGGGGGGTTATCCGTTCTGATTGACAACTACATGCAAATCCATTCCTCTGCATTCATTCGTTCATTCATGCGTCAAAAAGAACTGCAATACTTTCAAATGGCATATTTTGATGTTTCAGATATTTCGACATCCCGACCCCCTCCCAAACTCTTGATTCCAGCACCTGTGACGACTTAATCACCCCCAACCCCACCCCTGCCCCCGCCAGCCGATTCCGAAATATACAATTAAAATAGCTGATAATTCGGAAAAAACACACTCTGGCTTCCTCTAACCCTTCAGTCATACGACGGTTAATATCTGACATTTTGTTTGAATAAACAGCTTGGTCCGTTGGTTGTTTGTTACTTTTTGGTAACAATATTAAACACTCTTGAATACAGGATTTTAGTGTCCTGGAAGGGTAATATTCAAGACAGTTATTAATTTAGCTTTCGGTCTGTAATATAAATATATGTGACATATATAGGTAAGAGGCGTAAATTCGGATGTGCTTATTTATACCCCAGATGTAAGGTACATTGGACTCACCTTTTTGCTGTTATTCAGCCCCGAACGAGGTAAATTTCCTTGTACTTTGAGGTCACTGCAAACGTCAACTCCGCGTGAGGTAAAATTCCTTCTGCTTTGTTGTTCGGGTTCTCGTGGGGGAAAAATTCTTATTTGCAGGTAAAATTGTCTAGGCTTATTCAGATAGCGATAGGGGTACGAGCAGTCATTTCGAGGTAAATAATGCTAAGGTAAATCAGCTTGAAATCTGGACTACCGTGCGCGGTGTTTGATCCCACAGCGTGCAGAGCGTAAAGAATTCAAGATCACAGGGAAAGTGACAGACAGTCAAGGTAGATAGGCCTACGAAAGACACAGAACGGGTCAACTTGATTTGGCACGGCGGAATCACTTTAAACCCAAATCGTGCCTCAGAAGACAACGCCCAGGCCTGTGGAGCGGGTATATAAGCGGATAGCCTGTTTATGTTTTTCGTAAGCTGTAAAAGCTTTATCGGGATGTTCTGGGACAAGTCAAAACGCTATCACACGAGATAGAACCGCGATGTATATACAGGTAGCAAGAAGCATTCACATATCAAGGTGTACTCCCACAAATATATAGTCTACTACGTTTCTCCTTTGACAAGATATAAATTAAACCGTTGGTGCGCATGGGTGAAAAAAACAAATCGATTTCCACATCTGCGAAATATTCCGCGCGGAATCAGTTATAGATGTTTCTGTCTTCTGTTCAGTATATACACATGGGAATAAGGTTTAGAGGTCCACATATACGTATCTACAATAATTCATTAATATCTACGCCACTGAACTCAGCTACTTGGACACTTGCGCAGACGTTGACTATAGACGACTCCACACATTAACGGTCCATCTTTTAGATCCCTCAAACCTGGATTAGATCCAATGTTTTGTTAGCGCGACCACTTGAAGAATCTCCGTGTATATCCGTCTATACTTCGCCTTCGTATTGGACAAAGCCGTATTATATTCGTTTTATTGACCCCACACCTCTGTGGCTAAGATTCACAAAGTGGCTAGTCCGATATCTGGGTCATTTTAGAAGAATGAAAAAACGAATGAAAAAGAAATCCCCAACTGTGCTGAAGACCAAGTTTCTTTCAATGTATACATAATATTGTTTCATGAGTTGAGGCTGCAATAAATCCAGAAGATTCAACTTACATTTATCGTAATATGGCTCTCTGTGGGAACCAATATCTCAGGTAATGTCAACCAAGTCTTTCGAAGTCTATAAACGCGTGTTAATAAAGAAATTCAGCCCCCATCACTCAAAATTCTCTCACAGGTTCAAAACATTTCCCATAGATGGTCTTGTCGAGTTGAATGTTTAGTCAGCATTTTTTTTATTTTTTTTTTAACTTCTACTTCTTCTTTCGGTGACGACTTGACTGATCTCTACTGGCCGTGATCCAAACCTTTATGAACGTTCTAAATTCGGGACTGTTTTATTCTCCCGTACAGAAAACGAGACTTCGCCTGTTTAAGCCGAGGAAATCTTTTGACGCTATTGAAGATACACTTGTTAGGTTCTGTAAAGAGTGTACCCAGGGGCCGCCACATTGACACAGAGATAAGATGTAACTACACAGCTATACTAACCAGGGACGTTTTTTTTCTACACGCCTCCATGATCATATAGAGAAGACAACCTTGAATCCTCCAAATGCGATAAAGCATTCCTCTCACGAACAACAGGAACAGGCGATATGACAAAAGGACCAAACACCCCGAACCACACACTATTGCTATTTAGGACATTTTATTGTACATTTAATGTCGTCTGCTGTGAGTTATAATGCCTCCGTAACTTAATTGTACTTTTCAGCCGCGATTAGATCAGATTTTGTGCTGGAGTCTTTTCGACAATACATAATTGGCCATCCATGTGTCTCAATTTATCACTGCAAGGTATGAATGTTAATAAACCTCTCAATAGAATTCGATGTTTCAAGAATGGAATGCTCTCTACATGTTCTTTGGGAGTTCTCGTGCATTTCCCGAGTTCACTCGGATTTTTTTTTTTTGCCAATATGATTGGATAATCAACTATCCTAACGTCTCTAAATACGGCAATGGGCGTCGAAAGTACGCCAGGTGCAACCTTTCCACAGTACAGGTTTCGTTTCACAGGCTCACGCCACTTAACGCTGCCCTCAACAGCGGAAGATTTTGCGTATGCTCACTCATATCAACTGGGAAAATGAACTATTGAACATTCGTGTTATCGCTATAGTCAATCTAGATATAACACGGAAGCGAAAAGTGATCGGGCCATCGAGAAATACCGATGTCTGGAAGAGTGCGCTTTGGTAGGAATCCTGTCAGAAAAGGAGGTGTTCGGTTTGACCGTATTTTTTTCCTTAGTGTGTTGCGTTTATAAACCGAAAATATAATTTCCTCTCGTTTACTTTAAAAGTTATTAGCTTGAGAGAGAAAATACTGAATTTTCATATTCTCAATTTTCACCGAGAAGACATTTGTCAAAAAAATATTACGAATATTGGGAAATAAGCATTTGTTTGTTTTTGCAATTTTTGGCGATATTCTTGAAGAGAATTCCATTCAAATATAAAATAGGACACCTTTAACCAAAACGAGTCTTACATATCTAAATGCGGTGGGTTTGACCCAAAATGATACTGAAGAATCGTTTTGGTTAAAGGTGTCATATTTTCATGATATTGAAATATGCCAAAACGATGGTAATGCTCTGAATGCTTCCTCATTTTGATAATTGTAACAGCTGCTTGGCCGAATGGTTACAGTGTCGGACTACAGATTAAAAGAAAACCAACATTTTGGTTCGAATCCCCAAATCCCCGATTTTGTTTTTCTTCCTTTTTTCCTTTTTCTCCCATGTTCATCATTTTGGACTTTAAAGTGAAATAAAGACAGCGAACCCCTAACGCACATAATCCCTTATTTTATTATAATCCATCAATAGAATTGCACAGAAAAAAACTCCACACACACTCAGTATTTTGAATATCCTGACTATCCAGCAGAGCAAAAAATTAATTG
Organism: Hanleya hanleyi; assembly: GCA_036873755.1. Classification (NCBI taxonomy): domain Eukaryota; kingdom Metazoa; phylum Mollusca; class Polyplacophora; order Lepidopleurida; family Hanleyidae; genus Hanleya; species Hanleya hanleyi. Next base: position 53,114 of record JAVTVY010037089.1, read on the forward strand.
TTACACATATATACTTTCGCCTTAGGGCAGCGGAAAGTTGTAAGAAAAGTTATAAGGTTAAACTTGTCTTATATATCAAGGCCTTTATTAAGGAAATGACCCTCAACAAGTGATGACGCTTGCTTTCCCAATTGATTATGCATGTGCCAATATGTGCCAATGGTAACCGTATGAGAATATGAACCAGAATTTCCCATTTGACTGGCCTCGCCTGTCTGACAGAGAGTTGGGGAATACCTGAGCATTACGTCACAATTTTCCGGCCGGCTCGGAGCGAGACAATAGAGCAGCAGAGAGCGACTCTGAAGGGAAAAATATTCATCTAAAGCGAACACCTCCTTTAACTGGTGGTTAGGGGTATTGCCCCAGTTAGGTGAGTGCGCTAGATGGTGCATGCTTCACTCAAGTCAGGAATTATAAGTCTTACTCGTTAAGTATAAATGGGCAAAATATCATTGTTATACTCAGCGTCAAAACCCCGCGTGTTTTTTTTAACAAAAGTAGAAACCTTGAACAAGATATCATTCCGACCAACAGAAACGGGATCACATGATCAAGATGTCCAATCACAACCTTGTTTCAGCGAATGTGGTTTAGTGTCATGGGACTACACGATGTAGTCCCATGAAACAAGTCATCTGATTGGCCATTAAAATTATTTAATTGCAAGACGTCATGATGCTGACGGTTAACTTTGCAAGATATACCTCGGCGTGTCTACAAGGGGTTGTATTTCTTGTGTATATAACTTTGCGAGATGTGATATATTTGACGTTTAACTTCGCAAAATGTGATACGTCTCAAGTGTAGCTTCGTAAGATGCGAGTCTTCTGTGGTTCGTCTTTGCAATATATGACACTTTCTCGGCGTATAGATTATAAGATAGTTTTGAGGTTTAACTTTGCAAGATGTTATACTTCTCAGGTGTAACTTGTGATACTTTCTAGGTTTAGATTTACAAGATTTCATTATTCTTCGGCATAACATTGCAAGCTGAGTTAATTCTCAAGCGTTTTGCAAGATAGTTCTTATATGTTACTTTGTTAGGCTGTGTGATACCTCAGATGTCTAACATCAGAAGATATATGATAGCCCACTTCGGTGCAACTTTGCATGTGATACCTCTAAAGTGATATAGATTTGCAGAATGTGATATTTTTAATTTCGAACTCGCAAGATGTGATATTCGTTGAGTGTAGCTTATGAAACTGTGATACTTCTGACGTATAACTTTGCAAGCTATTAGCTATGATACTTCCTGGGTATAACTTTTCGAGATGTGGGATACTTCTGTTTAAGAGAGACACTTCTTGGGTATAACTTTGCAAAATGAGATACTTTCTAACGTTTGCAAGGGTTGATAATTCTTCGGTGCAACTTTGTGAGATGTCATATTTCTCAAGTGAACAATCGCAAGATGTGATACTTCTAAGGTTAAGTTTTAGAGAATAGCATACCTATTCGGCGTAAGGTAACTTTGCAACATGGGAGAGTGTGCTGAGGTTTAATTTTGGAAGATGTGATACTGCAGAGGTTTAACTTTGCAAGATGTGGTAATTCAGAAGTTAAACTGTTCAAGATGTGATACTTCTTAAGTTTACCGGTACCTTCGCAAGATGTGATATACGTCTAATGTGTAATTTCTGAAAATGTGATACTTCTGACGTACAACTTTGCAAGATGTCATTATCTACGCAAGATATGATACATTGAAGGATAGCTTTTCAGTATCTGATTCTCCTGAGGTTAACCTTCGGCGTAAGCTTGCAAGATGTGATAATTCTAAGGTGCGAATTACAGGATTTGATACATCCGAGGTTCAACATTGCAAGATATGATACTTCTTTGGGCGCACCATTGCAATATATGATATTTCTGAAGTTTGTCTTTGCAAGACGGGATACTTCTGGGGTTTATCTTTGCCAGATACATTTTGAAACACTTCACAGCCAGAGAAAGGGTGATGGCCCATTACCAGGTCGTCACCCTTTTAGGGTGATGATCATCACCGTTTTCGGGCGATGACCTAAACATTTGCACTCATTGCTGATCCCAGGGTGATAGCCGTCACCCTTTTAAGGTGATAGCGATCACCCTTTTAAGGTGACGGTGGAAAAGGGTGATGACTCTAACTCAATCTGATTATAATTCAGACTTAATAACCGCTCCTCTATCTGACATGTCGCTAATTAAGATCTGGAACAGTCTGTATCTTAAATCTGTCGCGCATGTCAGACTGGCGACCAATCACAGTCCAACTTCAACAGGCGAATAAGTGCCTATATTCAGTGGCGGCGACGTTCAAGGGCGAAATCGAAAATTATGGTGTGCCATAAATTTGACGTGCCCGCATTAAAGCAGAAGCAACTGCAGATGCTTTCTTGCATGCTACGTAAAAACACTGTATAGCCGTTCTTCCTACCGGCTACGGGAAATGTTTGCCTTACCAGATGTTGCCGAGTGTACCGACGAAGCTCAGAAAATCCAACCCAGGCGACTGACGAAGTTCTTGCTGTCGACTCCAATCGATGAGCGATCACCGAAGATTATTATTTGCTCCCAGTTGCTCTCTTCAATGACAGACCAGGTGAAAAGATCAAGGGATATTTCTTGCACTGCTGGATATATAGGTACGGTTATTTTGTTTCATAAAATCAGTACATAACTGCATCACAACAACAGCGTTAATTTTGGAGTATAAAAATCGACACGCTTTACTACGAGGCGTCTCACTGGGCGACTATTTGACCCGGGGAACAAACGTTCGGAGGTCATCTGACGGATTTGTTATAGGGACTGTCCCAGATCTTAATTAGCTATCTCTGTCAGATAGAGGAGCGGTTATTAAGTCTGAGTTTTAATCATATTTTAACCGTTGATGATAGTTTGTGTTTCTTAATAACCGAACATCGTCTCAAGTTGTAGTTATGGAACCATACTAGTTACACATATTTCACATTGACAATCTGATACCATTTACAACCTTCACTCGAATGCGTCGCAGCGGAATGAATTTAAGGTTCTATTTTACAATTGCAAGTGCAAGAGATTAAGGTAATAATTTATACCGCAAACTATGAATGGGCAGGAAACGACGCGTTATAAATATTCAATTTGAAATTTATGGCGTTCGATTTGACCTTCAAACAGGTGGATTATGACATGCTATGTTTGCTAAATGTAGGTTGTAGACTTATGTCTATATTTCTGTCCAGTTTGGTGAAGATTTCATTATAATCCACATTCCACGTGTCATATATGAAAGTGATTTATCATTCTTGTATTATACACCGCTCGTGTGCAGACTATCAAATAAGTACCGGTTAGGTACACAGAATGTTACACAAATTAGAGCACCATGTTGTCAAACCGGCTATTTTGAATTCGTTCTTATTACCGTATTGTGTCAATCATCCAGACACGTTGGCCAATTGACACATTTTTGGTTATGTTTAAACAAAAACAGCTGTTTCTTTTAATCGAATGTTTTTGTTCGGTAATGTGTAGAATGCAAGCGGCTCCTTCATTTTTTTTTTATCTCTGCATTAGGTGGAGTTAACAAATTTGTCTGGAGTACAATGTCGGCGGTCTTGGAAGTTACTTCCCCTGAACAAGAGATCAAAGCAACAAACAGGAGAACACAGTTTATTTTGGGGGCCAGGATTTGTCTTAATGTCACACTCAAGTTTGTTTCACTCATATGGTGACAGTCAGTTTGGTTGTTGGAGGAAGCCAGAGTATCCGGAGAGAACCACCGCCCGTCGGCAAGTAACTGAAAAACTTCCACACATGGACCAGCTGGACTCGAGCTCGCGCCGGTTCAGCGGTGTGAGGCTAGCGGTCACCACTCGGACACCGAGGGTCCTCAGTTTTTGTTGAGTAGAAAAACAGTGATCACACTCATTCAACATCGTAAAAACGTGTTTGTCTCCCATTCTGCTATTTCTTATCTGACATGAGTAGACAACTCTGTTCGGAGGTTGACTCAAACTTGTGTGGATTCTGGAGCTTCGTGCTGATGATCACATAAGCACCAGAATCCGTACAGACATGAAATAAATTCGATAAAACGTCAAACATATAACGCCATGTTCAGTAAAATTAAGCTACAATATATCAGTCATATATCTAAGGGTCTCGGATCCCTAACAGGTGTTCAATATTCGCAACTTGTATTTTTGCATAATATAAAAAAATCATGATCAACTCCTTAGGTTGGTGATAAAAGTGGGGGAAAAATTCTTTATACTGAAAATTAAGCTATAGAATGAGATCCCAGACAAGACGTCTGGAGATACCCACTTGATATTGGATTAGTCGGCAAGCACTGTGTAATGTCCTGCGTAGCATTAGATATGGTGGATGAGAGCTCACTCCTGTGACCATGTCATCTGGAAATTACAGCAATTCTGTATACGTCATCACTTGCGGTGTACAGACGCTACAGCATATCCATTTAAATTACATAATACAGTTAGTTTCTCGTCATTCTGCTGAACACACATCGCTTGCTTGATTTCGTCATTACCTAGCAACGCAGTATTTTTCGCGACGTGTGCAAAGGACCTAAGTGTGTTTCACTGCTATTCATGGAATTTACCATGGCCAGCCCGAGATTAGAAGCGCCCGTTCAGTTTTTGCCCACACCAGGTGACCTCGTCATGCCATCGCCGCATTGGAAGCGGATATATACGATCTATCTTAGTGTTTCTGCCACAGACGGCGAATCGACCGAGAAGAAACAGCTATCATGTTTCATTCCTTTGAGACAGGGGCCCAACGCATTGTCCATACCCTTCCAGAATCGGGTGACGCTGATTCATATATAAGAGCAATGGTGGCCCTTCAGTTATAATTCGCTCTTGCTGCGAACATGTTCTTGAGCGAACGCAATTATCAAATGAGTCATTTGACAGCTACATAACTGCGCCCTGTGACTTCTCCACCCCACCTGTGAATAGTTCATGTATACGAAAAAAAATTCTTATTAAGATTGATTCGGAATTGGATAAAGCCATAACATTGGCTCGCTTGGTTGAAACGGCGATCACACAGGCAAAAACTGAAGCGGGGAATTCCACTCTCAATGAACTCCCAAATATTTTCGCTGTGCATATGAGCATCATTTTGCTAATGCTGAGAACCTGCAAACTTCGTGGGAAAAGGTGCCATATGGATTCTGTCTTCCAGCGTCTTAAAAGTCCAGCAAATTTAGTACCTTAGTAACCGAAATGAAAGTTCTGATGACAGGTACAGGTTCTGTGTACCAAGAATATGAACTCAATGAACAACGTTAAATGAGACCTCACTGTAAACTCTGTACCCATAAACTTAAAGGTTGATACAGGCTCTGATGCCTCCATATAGTCTATTACCCTGTTTGATAGATATTTTCTCTGAGATGCTCTAGAGCTCTGCTTCACACGCATTACGGGTTACACTTCCCATGCCATACCCACTATTGGTTGGTTTCATGCAGTTAAGTTCTTGGTGGGGGGGAAATGTAGTAGTCTAATTTGGAAAGATTTAATTCATGCACTTGGTGTTTCTATTCAGGAGAGCACTTTGCCGTGTTGTAACAGAGATACGATTGTTAGTGACCCTACATGTAACTCCACACAAAATTCGTTGAAGCCGATCGACACGAGAGCTAGTGCTGCCAGTACAATTAAGCACGGAATTCCCGAAGTCTCCAAAATGAGTTTGTGAAAGACTTTCCAAAATTATTCTCCAACCCTGTTGACAAAGTAAAATGTTTTCGGCAGTGGTTTTGTCAGAGGTGAAACGTTTAAAGGACGCTGACTTAATCGAGCGGACGGATATTTGTCGTGGTGCGGAAAAAATGACAAACTGACAGGTTTGTGTTGGCCAACGTCAGCTCAACCAGACCATTGTCACGGAGAAATTTCCTCTTCCGAATATAGATGAAATGTTAAACACTCATGGGCGACACAGTTATAAGTCGATGAGTACGGTCGCGATATTACCTGCTTTATCACGGAAAATGGCTTGTTTAAGTACAAATGCCTTTTGGTCTGTCGAATGCCCCGTTATGTTTCCAGAAAATGATGAGGATAATCTTGTTCGACATCTCAGGGGTGAAATGTTTATTGATGACGTCACTTAGTCTCGCGAGAAGGCCTTCCATACTGTAGCGTTTGAAACACCGTAACATCAGACTGAATGAAATCTGTGAATTTGACGTGTCGCCGCTTCCAATTCTGGGTTACATTTTTGACCAAAGCGGTATCCATCCTAGCGATGACTTGGTGACTAGCTTTGTCAATGCTGCGGTTCCACAAAACAACAGCAAATGAAATCCTTCCTTGATTTGGCAGGATTTTACACCAAGTTTGTTCCGCAATTCTCTACCAAAGTCAGTGCGATACGCGACGTGCGAAAAACGGATCCGTACAGCTGGGCAGTGGAGGCTGACTTTGAATTTCATGCTATCAAGTCAGGCTATCGCGGCTTGGCATTGTTTGGAAACCAGCCGTGATGTAGTCGTGGCAACCGATACGAGTGGGTATGAATTTGCGGTGGTACTGAGTCAACTGCAGCCAATAGTCTAGTGGTTTAACGCCATTTTTCAACGAAATCGTGACATGCTGGATTAAAGCACCAAACTTGGCAGAGTCAATGTACATGATATGTACAAACATTCCGCATGGCGGTGCCCGACCTGAGTGATCTAGTTTTCGAAAAATCCAAGATGGCGGCCAGTACGCCTGTCAAACATATAAATACCCGTATTTCTTCTTGTTGTTGGGTTAGTGTGTTCATTAAAATGACCAAATATGCCTTTGTGAAGCCTAGAAATTGATATATTGGTACCTCGAACCCTTTGCATCCATAAATATTGTCAAAGGATATGATTTTTAACCCTACCTGGTCTTTTGTGGGGGGGGGGGGTGGAGGGAGGGGCACTTTCCGCCGCCCCCTCCCACCTTAGTGAAATTTTCTCTGAGGCTCCAAAACGATGAAACCTAGCTAGGGGACTGATACTTCGTGACTTTTTAGCTTATCGTATTGGGGTCATCTTAAGGCCATTTGCATATCATCCAGAGCAACGGATCATGGGTAAATCCAAAATGGCGGCATGTATCCCAGAAAGTCGTGTTTTCAGTCCTTTCTGTCCACTTCTTTGCACTTTTTCTGGCGAAAAATGACTAGAAAGCAATTAGGTAAAACTAGTTATTGTCTATTATACGTGGTGGTTTTTAAAAAGAAAAATCGAAAAATAAAAATTTTGATAAATCGGCCCAAAAATAGGCTAAAAAATAGCTTCAGTGAATATGACGTCATGGTCATGTCATCATGATGGCCATCTTGCATTTTTTTAAAAGATACCGTGTGGTAAGTTTCAGTACTCTACTGAAGTTGTATTTTTTGTTGTGAGAGGCGAGGAGATTTCAAGTGTCCTGTGGAGAAACCTGACGATAGTCCGGGATGTTAGGGCATAAAAGGGACTGTTTGATTCAGATTCTTCCAAAAGCACCAAATTTGGCCCATATGTCGCTCATACACTACCTTTTCGATATTTGACGGGCGCCAAGGTAGTCGCCCCCTGGGGCCGCCATATTGGCGAAATTCATTATGGCCGCCACCCGGGTTAGAGGTCAATCGTATTTAAAACAATAAAATGGCTAGAATCATGAATAATACAACTTTTTAGTGGTTATCGGAGTCGGAGAATCTGATTCTGATCTTATTTCAACGAGTTGAGGTCAAGGTCACCCTAAAGGTCATTTTGGGGTCAAATTCGTCATTTTTAGTCGAGATATACAAACTAACTCATTTTATCGATTTTCGTGGTTGAGTAACCCGAATCTGGCCATATTTTGACAATTTGAGGCAATGTTGCATGTGAGGTTCACGACAGAGGTCACCCGAAACAGAGATCAACCGGAGGTCAATTATAGGACACCAAAAGGGATAGAATCACAAATAATACCATAGGGCTTTGCAGCATCGGAGAATTAGATTCTGACCTTATTTTGACGATTTGAGGTCATGGTCACCTCATTTGAGAATTAAAGGTCAAAAGATCAACAGTTGCTACTAAAAACAATCGAAACAAGATTATTCAGGAACAAATGTTACTAAAATACTTCGGAGATGACATCTGCTGACAAAATGCTATAACTATGCCGCTACGTACATTTAAATGTTCAAAATACAAAACAAAGACCGCTTAAGCAACAGTATACCAATGATTACTTTTACTACCTATGCCTTCTGGCTTGCGCTCTATGATGCCAGCAATAAGTAATACTTGTCATCACCGCCCTCGTTATTAACGCACCCGCCTTCGCATTTGCAGAGGGGCGTGTATCGGACAACGGCACAGTTGCATTTGCACCTTCCCGTGCATGCCTTGAGTCAGCCTCAGTGCATGAGAATGACATATGCCATAGAAGTGTCGCTGAGAGTGGTCCATAGCGGTTGCCATGTACTGGTGCAATCTTTGTGCCAGCTCCACTCACTGAAGTCAGGGATTCCCTGCTGGAGTGAAGCGACTCCAGTAAAAACTCGCTTGCAGCAGCGCTCGCTTCACATGCTGCAAGAGCGCGGCTTGGGAGGTGGGATGTTTTCCAGCGATCTGGTTGCAGTAGTGAAGAGGTGATGCTTGGCCTCATTGACACCGGCTGCACCACATCCCTTGCTGTACATGAGTACGATGAAGCGTTCTATAAGCTCCATATGCACGGACTCGAGACAACCTGTAACCATCTCGGTCATCTATACGCGGTAAGACTGACCCTGGGATCGTGTATATCCATTTTCAGCCTACTTTCGGCAACGGGCAAGAGGGAATTTCCAGAAATCAATACCACGTGACTTGGTCAGCCAATCAGCTAAAGTCTACCGACGTAACCCAACGTAACTCGCCATTTTCGAATCATGTGATGTCCTACTTGCTCAAAATTACAGATCCACCACACCTCTTGGATGATACGAAAGTTATTCATACCTATATCTTTTGTAAGCCCAGGCAATATCTGTTTCCGAAGTGGTATGAAAGCCTGTGATTTATCAGATTTCTCCAGTCTGTTCTCCGCCGGATGAAGGCCGAACAGAATCCGGTAATATACCGGATATCGCTCCGCGATAATGGAGACACACGATTCGCAAGCCATCTTATGGATGGTGAAGTGTACGCAAATGGGACTCGAGATCAGGATCATGCGTGAGAGCCACTAGTGTGTCGGTGGGGTCCGATATGCTTGTACAGGCTGCCCAGGCGGTCTTTTTGCCACATCCAAGAAACTGTGAAGTCGTCTTGCACCCCGTTAAGCTGTGAAAGAGAGGTAGTGCCACCGACTTTGACGGACCAAGATCGGAACAGATGGTTTGGACTGGAATGCCACAATACTTTTTCCTGAACCCCTAAAATCCCGAAGTATGAATGGATCAGCGGCTTCTTAAAAAATGTTAACAAAAAGGAGCCGTTCTCATTCATCAGCACACAGATCTCCAAGACTGACATGAGCGAAAAGCTCCTTCTGTGTACCCGTTTTGAGTCCGTGTTCTTCAACAGGCGATATGACCTCACAATATTTCAACTGTGCAACCATTTCGAGGCGGAGACCAGGGTCCTCCTGCATCTAGCACATGCCACGGAGGAGGGTCATACAACAGCCTATGTTCGCACGATGGACAGCGATGTCCGGTCTTTAAAGACGCTCGGTCTATCGGAACTCTTGGTGGACTTCGGTACTGGAAAGAAATATTGTGACATTCAGTCCATACCGTATGTTCCGATCTCGGTCCGTCAAATCCTTGGCACTACTCCTCTTCCACAGCCTTACTGGGTGCGACCCGACTTCACAGTTTCTTGATAGCGCAAGCCAGAAGGTATAGATACTAATAATCATTGGTATATTGTTGCTAAAGCGGTCTTTGTATTGTATTTCGAACATTTAAATACACATAGCGGCGTAGCGGCATAGTTATAGCATTTTGTCATCTCCGGAGTATTTTAATATAATTTGTTCCTGAATAATCTTCGTTCGATTGTTCTTAGTGGTAACTGTTGATCTTTGACCTTTGACCCCAAAATGGGTTGACCTCAAATCGTCAAAATGAGATCAGAATCGGAGAATGCCACAAACCTCTATGGTATTATTTGTGGTTCTTTTGGCGTTATACCTACAATTGACCTCTGGTTCGAATAACCTCTATCGCGACTCTCAAATGAAATATTGCCCCGAATCGCCAAAATAAGGCCAGATTCGGTTTACTCAACCCTGGAAACCAATAGAATGAGGCAGTTTATATATCTTGCCCCAAGACCACTGATAATGGAGACTTTGTCCCCAAAATGCCCTTTAGGGTGACCTTAAAGGGTTACCTTGACCTCAAATCGTTGAAATAAGATCACAATCAGATTCTCCGACCCCAAACACCACTAAAAAGTGCTATTATTCACATTTCTATCCCTTTTAGTTATTTAACTATAACCCGGGTGGCGACCATATTGAATTTCGCCGAATATGGCTGCCCTAGGGGGTGCCCGTCTTGGCGCCCGTCAAAAATCGAAATAGTATGGTATGGGCGACATATGGGTCAAATTTGATGCTTTTGGAAGAATGTGAACCAAAAAATCCCTAACAGCCCTGACTACGAGGGAGCTTTGAAATACTACGACGATTTAGTAAGGAATGGCAAGGGCTTTCGGGAACTTGATGCAGTGCTCGTCGACTTGGAATTAAGTGGATGTGAAAGAAGATCGAAAAATCACCAAAAAACAAACCGATTCGGGCCGTAGGGAGAAGATTGGCCAGCTCAAGATACCGAACTGCATGTTATCTCTGATTATCGGAGGAGATTTAGTTACTATTGAAGCAACATGTGATAATAGATGTTTGAGGGCTTACAGGTCACAAACCACTAAATAATCGCCTTATTTATTATGTAGTAAATTTATTGCGCACATCTTGCGAAAACGATACTCCTTAACATTCGCCACCATGAATGACCTACCACAGGATGTAACTTAGCTTTTCTGCTAAAACATATGAAAAAATCAGCATACATTTCCCACGATCGTTTTGAGCCGGAGCCGACAGAAAAGACGGCATGCCACCTGACATATGAGCATCGGATTTGGGGGGCGGCCAATCAAACTGGCCCAGATGTTCCCCTCTTAAAATTTGTAAGGCTTATTTTGATATTTTCTAGAGTTGAATATTGTAGAAACATTTAAAAATAGATCAGAAACCATTTTCCGCACAGTCTGATATAATGGCCAATCGTTTATCCCTAGGAGCTTTAGTCTGTGATATCACCTTGCACCCCAAAAACCATTTAGGGGTTAGTAACCTACAGAAGTGCGGAGAGAAAGAGCCAAATCGTGTCGTCGATCGAAAGTGAATACTTGGTAGAATCCCGGATGTTTGCGACTAGTTTCCTACATTAAAAGCGATGTTGAAGAGGTAACCCACGTATATTACGGTCCTTAACCAGACTACTCCTGACTCCATCAGAAAGTGTGCTAGGAGCCTGTTCTTTAGCCTGGATTTGTTGATGGTCTTCGACATTCCCAGAATGCTTGTCGCTCTTCATGTACTACACGTAACTCAGCAAACCTGAATATGTAGGTTCTCTTTTCGAAATTTCTTTCAATGTAGAAAAATGGCTCTGGAGACACCTTGGATTCTACAATGTCTTAACTTTTACCTGCCTACGACTTGTCTTCAAAAATCTAAAGCAATGATTGTAAGCCATCAAACATCTATTATGTTATTTAGCTTCGATAAACATTTGCCGCTAAATCTCCTCCGGCAATCTGTGATAAGAGTTCTGTATCTTGCAGCTGGGTAACCATCTTCCATAGACTTGTCTAGAGACACCGTTGAGCATATATGCAGCACTCATTGAGCGTACATACAGAAGATTGCTCGGTCCTACCAGAAGCTCCGAGTGATTGGTGTTTAGACCTCTTGTAAGATATCAGCATCTTATGATAATTGGTTTTCTACAAGTTATTCAGATATAAGCATCTTATGATAAATAGTTTTCTACAATTAAATGTTGCATAGTCTTGATGTCATATATGATGCCTGCCTGTATGGGTTTATAACATTGCATATGAAAGCTATGGCGGGTCGTAATACCCCGGTAAATGTTTTGATTTGTGTGACACTTCAGTATTCTATTATCGTTAAAAATGTGGAGGGATGTTTTTAACCCAATTCACAAATCTGTGTTTCCCAGTTCTCATAATTTAACATGCTGTTACTGTACCTGGTAATCCCGTAATGTTTTCTTTTGTGTTTACGAAATTGCATGTTCATGATTTGAAATGTCCAAACAAGTATGAAAAATATGTTGTTTGTATCGGTCAGTCGATGGTATAAATATACAGCCCGATTTACCTAGAGCAGACAATTTTGGAACTCCGTCTCGATGAAATGTATCAGAAACTTTAGGTCTAAATTTAACGTTTAGGGGCTGTCTTCGTTTGTCATTTGGCCATCGTCTGTACCACCTTTGATGTCAGAAGTCTGGAATAAAATCTTCAACTTCGTAACAACTTGATGACGACTTTCTTGATGGAATTTCTTGAGGCAAAAGATACAGGGCTATGAACTTCTTTCAGACTGCTGTAAGACCCAGCAGCGAACTCGCGAGCTAGTTCTGGGTACATGTAAAGATGCCCGGTCGCCCTAACCAAGCCAGGCTATCATCTTACCGGCACAAAAGCCCGGGTTAGAACAATAATATCAACATCTTGACGACCAAAAAGTTTACATTGGCACCTCCGACGGAACCGCTGATGAATTCTATCATAGCCAAGACGAAGACAACAGAGAAACGCCATCTGGCATTCGACGACAGCTGCCAACTTAACCGGGGACAATGGAGAGTCCAGTAAAACTCCAGGAGTTAAAGGCCATCGCCGAGGGAGTGGCAGGCCTTGTAGAATCAGTCCGGAGGGATTTGAATGTGAAGGAAAATCAACGTTTGGAACGAGAGCGTGTAAAGGACCATATTTCGGCTATTCAGAAGTGTGACGGTGTGTCTCCGAAAGAAGTGCGCGAGTGGGCAGATGATGTGACACTAGCCATCACAGCATTAGATGGAGTTACAGGCGCCGCAGCACAGATTGCTGCTTGGACGTCTGTGGCACCCCTACATCGCGAGATTGAACATTTCCTGGCATGTAAAAACAGGGAGACTACGACGTGGGCGGAGATTCGTACGCACGTGACCACGCAGTTCGTGTCGGCACATGAGGACGAAAGGTTAAAAGGTGAGTTGGACAATATAACACAAAAATCTGAAGAAACTCACATTGCTTTTAACCGGCGTTTTCATGAACTTTCTCAACGTGCATATACTAACGTCACTGATGATTCCAAACGCATTGTTTTGCGAGCCTATATTCGTGGCCTTGCAGACAAGAATTTGGCCAGAAAAATTGTGATGAATAGACATGCTGTAAATGTCCAAGAAGCCATGGAGTGTGTGAATGAACAATCGGCCAGTGCTGAGTTATTGGCCACCATGGACATTCCCACGGAACCAGTTCCAATGGAGCTCGGTACTGCGCGCAACCCTCAGCAGGCGGCGGTTGGTGACAGGACAGAAGATAGCCAGCTTAATCGCGAGATTGTGGCTGAGATACGACGGCTCAGAAATGTCGTTTCTCAGCAACAGCAGAGGACCCCCCAGCGACAGCAACAACAGAGGACCCCCCAGCGACAGGAACCGCGGCCACAGGCGCGTCAGCAGGGCCGATCAGACGCTCCTCCAAATAGACAATCACAAAGGTATCAAAGAAACTGTCGACCTGTAAGCTTCCAGTCAAATTCGCGTTCATGTCCTACTTGTGATAACCGGCCAGTGTGTTGGAGATGTGGTCAGCTGGGCCACCGTAGATCAGAATGTGAGGTTCACATTCCAGACAGGCCTCGTGTTGTGCATGTACAGAGAAGACAAGTGCAACGTCCGGTGAATCATGACACCACTAACCGCATTGTGAGATACTATGCTGATAGAGATCAACAACAGTCGGGAAACGGACTGGGGCTGTGACCACAGATGTCACAGGCAGGTTCTCAGCCCTTTTAAAATTACAAGGATTAACTGTGACATCACTCATAGACACTGGAGCATGTACAACTTTATTGAGGCAAGATGTTTGGCAAAAATTAGCCTTGCGTGGCCCTCTAAAGAAGACAGGGGTCATATTCGCTATTAACGACACTCCACTGAGAATTCTGGGTCAAACAGAGGTGAAATTTGAGAGTGCCTGTCCAATTCCAGTTGTTGTGGTTCCAGATATGATTCATCAATGTGTCTTGGGGTCAGATGCATTGGGACTAGGGCATGCGTGTATAGACTATCGTACAGCAAAACTACGATGGTTCGATAGGACCTATTTCCTGGAAACAGTAAAACTGAACAAAGGCGTCGGGTCTTCTACAGTGAGGGAATCAACCGGTCACCCAGAGGTGGACAATGTCTTGAACCAGTACCATGACCTTTTCGACACTGCTAAGAAACCAGGAGCAGGAAGACACCCTCTAGTGAAATGTACCATACCTACGGGCGATCATCCTCCAGTGAAACAACGGGCATATAGACTACCACTTAAGAAACGCTATATTGTACAAGAACAAGTCAGGGAGATGCTAGAGGCTGGGGTCATTCAACCTTCGACCTCACCATGGGCGTCACCTATCACCTTGGTTCCAAAGAAAGATGGTTCGACTCGTTTCTGTATAGACTTTCGTAAGTTGAACTCTATTGTACGTAAAGACAGTTATCCTTTACCTTTGATATCTGATATCTTTGATTCTTTAAAGGGTAGTTCAATTTTTACGACCCTTGACCTCAAGAGCGGGTATTGCCAAATACCTATGGCAGGACAAGATATAGAGAAGACAGCATTTGTTTGCTCGGAGGGCTTATTTGAATGGCGGGTCATGCCCTTTGGCTTTTGTAATTCGGGGTCAATCTTCCAGAGGGCAATGAATGACATCTTTAGAGATTATGTAGGCAAATTTGTTTTTTGCTATGTAGACGATATCGTCATATACTCAAGAAACCCAAAAGAGCATGCCCATCACTTGAAACTTGTTTTTGAACGTTTGTTGGAGTATAACTTACAGTTAAAATTCAAAAAGTGTGTATTTGCAGCTAGCTCTGTGGACCTTCTGGGCTACCATATTTCTGCCAAGGGTATTTCGCCACAAGCTCAAAAGGTTGAGGCTATACGTAACATGTCACCCCCCACCTGTGTGGGAGAGGTCAGGTCTTTGTTAGGTATGACAGGATACTATCGTTCATGTATACCAGGGTATGCCACTATTGTTGAACCTTTGTTAGCATTAACTCGTAAACATGCACGTTTTTCTTGGAGTGCTGACCATCAGACAGCCTTTGACAAACTCAAGACCATCCTGTGTTCTGACGTAGTAATGGCCTACCCTGACCTTCAGAAACCATACAAATTGTATACCGATGCTTCAAGTTACGCAGTTGGTGCCATCTTGGTTCAGGTAAGTGATGATGGGGTTGAGAGGGTCATCCAGTATGTGTCTTCTACCCTTAAGGGCAGCCAATTGAAATGGCCTGTTATTGAGAAAGAAGCCTACGCCTTGGTCTACGCGTTGCGCAAGCTGCGACCGTATTTATGTGGTGCAGACTTTGTGGTGTATACAGACCATAAACCCCTGAAGAGTCTTTTTGTTAGTGAGGTCAAAAACACCAAAGTTCAGCGATGGGCTGTACTCATCGCTGAATATGGGTGTAAGATAGAGTACATTCAAGGTGCTAAGAATGTCCGGGCCGACATGCTCTCACGCCTTGGTCGACCATCGGAGGTTGCGACCTTTGATACGGGAGATTATGTCATTCCAGCTGACGATGATGGTGTACTCTCCCATATCCCACTGACAGCACATGGTATTGATCTGAATGATTTACGTCATCAGCAGAAGATTGAATATGCTGATATCCTTCGTGATGTACCTGAAGATTATGCTGTTCATCAAGGCATACTGTATTCTCTTACATGCCGTTCAGCATTGGAAGCAGACTATCCTAGAGTACTTTTACCATCTCTTTTCCGAGAACGTGTTATGCGACTTGCGCATGAGCAAGCAGGCCACCAGGGGGCCCAGAAAACTCTTAGTATGGTTAGGGGTAGTTTTGTATGGCAGGGCATGCGAAAAGATATCACACGGTTTATTGACAATTGTGCTAGGTGTCAGGTTAACAAGCGGGTACGAACTCGACCGTCGTATACTGGAATGCCTACTGCACAGTATCCAGGTCAGATTGTTGGCTTGGACCTGATTGGTCCGCTACCTCGCACTGCTTCCGGGCATGCGTACATCATGGTTATTGTTGATCATTATACTGCATGGGCTGAGGCCTACCCCATCCCACGCAAAACTGCTGAGAATGTGGAGGAAAAGTTCTTTGATGAATATTGTCCACGACATGGCATTCCTGAAGTTGTCGTGACTGACCTTGGCAAGGAGTTCAATGCACATGCACTTCGTGCAAAATTCAAAGCTGTAGGCGTAGACCATCGTAGGACCACTCCCTATCACCCTCAGACCAATGGCAAAACTGAAAGGTTTAATCAAACTTTGAAAGGTATCATACAGAAGCTTGTTAATAATCAGTCTCGCCGGTGGGCGCTTGAGTTGCCAGCAGCGCTAATGGCGTACCGGAATACCGTCCATATGTCAACTGGTTACACACCCTTTTTCTTGACCTATGGTCGTAGGGCTCGTCTTCCTTTATCCCTTCCTGTTGATGCGTCTCAGGATTTAGACGATCGCCTTACTGTCTTGGGTAATGTCTTGCACCGTGCAAAGGCAGTTACGGCCAGGTCTCGTGAATATCACCGCCGGCAAATCAACCAGAGAGCCAATGCTGGGCAGTTCCAAGTTGGTAATTCTGTAGTTGTGCACGCTGATGAGCGTATCAAGCTCACATCGCACTGTGACCCTCAGTATGAGATTGTGCGTCTTAATGGTCCAGTGGCTCACATTCAGCATCTAAGATCTGGTAAGAGGAAGGTGTACAATGTTAGTGAGCTTCGTGTTGTTGATTCTCAGGCTGCATGGGACACTGTAAACCCTCGACCTATCCGTAATCCGGCTCTAGGTACACAGCGCAGTCTGGTACGGGCGGAGCAAGCGCCTGGCAGGGTCCCAGTGGTCCCTCCCCCAGAAGTGACTGATCAACCAGCCACGGTCCCACAGGTTATTGACACTCCATCTTTGTCTGAGTCACGTGATGTTGAGTATGATCCTGACGTCCCTATGACAGTTGATACGCCTTCTGAGGCAGAACCAGTGATTGATGAACCCGTCAATCCTGCTCTTGACATAACCCCATCTATATTAGATGACCCTGGTGAGTTGAACCAAATGGATGTTGACCCTCCCGTCACGCATCCATATTATTTACGTAAGCGTAAGCCACGCCCCCCAGTTAACGGTATATCATATGACAAGAAACGGCGCACTTACACCTTCCGGTTCCAGTCGCTGTAGTGTCAAGATGTTAGTGTTGTATTACAAACTTTTGGTGAACGTATCTCTGAGCATTGTGCTGGCCAGCGAACCATTTCTCATCTTTTGGAATATGGTTTATTTTTGCTCAGTCCAGGTAATTGTACTTTTTCTGGTGTAGATTGGAAGGTGAAGCGTGTCGCTACGACTTCGCACCATTATTCCTTCCTGACCGCTACCGTTGAGCTCCCTACAATATCTATTCCCCACCTCCTTAACGTTACACGGATTGTCAATCACTTGCGTGTCACACCATGGCATGCCTTATCCAAGGTAAGTTCAGTTCCCCTTCGTCCATTAGATGACATTGACACATTCACGAATGACGTTTCTTTCTCGGACATCTTGACATATATTTCTTTTGGTGTTATTTTGTGTGCCGGCTTTGTTGTATTTTTCTATTTTTGTTGTTTCCGGAAGCGCTTGTATCATCGTTTTTTCACCTGTTGTAATCCTTTGTGTACTAGCCCAGTACCTACTGATGTACCCGAGTGTGTTGAATTACAGGAGGTGGCGGCGACTAATGTCCGGCCGTCATGCTCCACTACCGTTTTACCATCTTTGTATCCTCCATTGTAATTTGTTGATATATAGCTCCATTTTTGTTGTTTCTGCTTCTTTTGTCACTGGCCTGGCAGGATGCATACTGTCTGTTCCTAAAGGAGGGAGATGTGTTGGTTTTCCCTTTTGTCTGGTCTGATCAACCAGCTAAGTGGTACAACACATCTGGCTTCTTTGCCCTTTCATCTTTTTCTGGACATTTATTTTCTTGTATATTCTTATTGTAGTTGTATGGTACTTTACAAGGTATCATTCAACTTAGAATAGTGGAGATATGTAAGATATCAGCATCTTATGATAATTGGTTTTCTACAAGTTATTCAGATATAAGCATCTTATGATCAATAGTTTTCTACAATAAAATGTTGCATAGTCTTGATGTCATATATGATGCCTGCCTGTATGGGTTTATAACATTGCATATGAAAGCTATGGCGGGTCGTAATACCCCGGTAAATGTTTTGATTTGTGTGACACTTCAGTATTCTATTATCGTTAAAAATGTGGAGGGATGTTTTTAACCCAATTCACAAATCTGTGTTTCCCAGTTCTCATAATTTAACATGTTGTTACTGTACCTGATAGTCCCGTAATGTTTTCTTTTGTGTTTACGAAATTGCATGTTCATGATTTGAAATGTCCAAACAAGTATGAAAACTATGTTGTTTGTATCGGTCAGTCGATGGTATAAATATACAGCCCGATTTACCTAGAGCAGACAATTTTGGAACTCCGTCTCGATGAAATGTATCAGAAACTTTAGGTCTAAATTTAACGTTTAGGGGCTGTCTTCGTTTGTCATTTGGCCATCGTCTGTACCACCTTTGATGTCAGAAGTCTGGAATAAAATCTTCAACTTCGTAACAACTTGATGACGACTTTCCTGATGGAATTTCTTGAGGCAAAAGATACAGGGCTATGAACTTCTTTCAGACTGCTGTAAGACCCAGCAGCGAACTCGCGAGCTAGTTCTGGGTACATGTAAAGATGCCCGGTCGCCCTAACCAAGCCAGGCTATCATCTTACCGGCACAAAAGCCCGGGTTAGAACAATAATATCAACATCTTGACGACCAAAAAGTTTACACTCTGTTTCCCCGAACCAGCGTTATTTATTCGCTTGTTCTTTCAAGTTTTTTGCTGGGAATACTCAGATGACATGCTTTGTGCCACTTAGCATGGTTCAGCAACAATTACGCAGCACTTTCACATCCTCTTTCATAGTTTACATAGTTTACATATCTTACGATACGAGGTTTGACTTTAAAATAGTATCTTTTGGCACTATTTTTTGCAAAGAGTTAGAATTACCAATATATTAATTTCTGAACAACACAAAGGTAAATTTAGTCATTTCAATGAACATTCTAGACTAACACTGAACAGAAAGACGGGTATTTACATGTTTGACAGATATACTGGACACCATCTTGGATTTTTCGAAAGCTAGGTCACTGAGGTCGTTCACCGTCATGCCGAATGTTTGTATATAACATGTTCATTTACTATGCCAAGATGGGTCAGCTTCAATCCAGTATTTCACGATTTCATTCAAAAATGGCGCTCAGTCACAATACTAATGCCGTTCTTGTATTAGTAAATTGATGGCCTGAAGATCAACGACCTTGTAAATAAACATACGGCCATGACTCGGTATTCATAGCCCTGTGAGAAGTACTTGGGAAACACAGTTATTCGCGTATGTCTAAATTATGTCACAGCTCAAGTTCTGTATTGTATATATAACGATAAACTAATTGGACATGAATAATTTCCATATCTCGCCAAGTTTCGTCAACTGATTGACGGCCATCTTGATTTATGATTAAATCTGTCATTGTAACCTATTTGAAATATTCATTTATGATCTCCGTGCCCCACAAAACATATATATGGTCACTTCAAATAAGATGTTAGCCAACATACAAGCAAGGATATGACCATTTAAATATTTAGCGGCCATCTTGGCGGCCATCTTGGATTTTGAGAGAACAAGGTCACCCAGGTCGGGCACCTACCCGGGATATGCTTTTGCATCCTATGTACAGTAACTGTGGAAAGTTTCATGCTTTAATCCGGCGTGTCACGATTATCACCTAAGCGACTGGACTACAAGTGGATTTTCAGTCATGGTCCCGCACCTTCAGTCCCGCAGCAAAGCGGAATTACTTAGTCGGCGAACGTGAGACGTTCGCCTGCATCTGGACGGTAGAACGGTGGCACACGTATTTATGAGGTCGACACTTCACCCTGTACAACGCCCACCAAGCTTTGGTTACGCTTTCGTCCTCCTCAAGTAAGGGCCACAAGCCAGTGCGTATAGCTCGGTGGAATGCTCGTCTATTACATTATCAACAGACGGGGACCTACAAACCTGGATCAGCCAATACAGTAGCTGAAACTTAATCGCGGTTACCAATGGTGACATCGGTGTGCCACGTCGTTCATGATACGTGTCGTGCGGTATACCGGCGCGGAAATAAGAGACTTCACTAGGGATGATTCTGTTTGCATCCAACTTATAACGTCCATTCATAAAAGATGGCCGGAATATAAAAAACGTGTATCCGTAGAAATACCACCATACCTTCCCTCTAGAAATGATCTTCCAATCCATGATGGTGTGATTTCCGTGGTGAAAGTGTAATCGTTCCACCCGGTGTAACACTGCGTCTCACGAAAACCACCGATTAGGTATACGGCAGTTATAAGACCTGTATTGTTAGCCGGGAATGGAAACTCGAGTCTCTGAACCCATATGAAACTGCATCACCTGTCAAATGGCTGACAAATCTGCACGGGTGGCCCTGGTGCAGCCTGATCCGTTATCGGGGACCGTGGGAGAGACTTCGTTTGGATTTTGTAGATTCAGGCTATTCACTTCTCTCCACAGTGAGAAGGTTATCTAGGGGAGCTTGTGACCAACAATGGTCAGCCGCTAACATCTCATGAATTTGAAAGCTTCCTTCGTATCATACCCAAAATATAAAACATATTGCCGAATTGGGACCGTATAGCCTCACGAAGGGAGCTTAGGAGTAGAACGGTTTAACCGATTCTGAATGAGACCATACAAATGGCAGGTGAGTGAAGTTGGACCTCAGTTAACAGTTCACAGTTCACAATTGAAGTAGAAACCAAAGCACTGGATTTATTGGAACATATCGTGTGACTCGACACGCAACAACAGGGAAATGGCTATTGTGATCTTGCATTGTCAGCACGTGAATACATTGTTGGACGTCAACACTGAACGGATACATTGCTAGACACATCTCACCACGCTTAAATGTTGAGATTGAGTCCAAACACATAAGAAATGTTTTGAGACCAGATGATGAACTGATTGTTAGTCGAGAATCAAACCAACAGCCATACCAAGAAGGGCAAATTTAGTTGTTTGATAATTTATTAACAAGGATTTGTTATATATTCTGTTACAAAGTTATTGATTATATTGTGTTATGTTTGTTGTATTTCATATTGAAACTTTGGAAGACAAAGCATAATTAGGTCCTTATAAAATGAGAGGAGATGGGCGTCTTGCGCAGAATTAGATATGGTGGATGGGAGCTAACTCCTGCGACCATGCCATTAGACTGCTTGCGCCCTCTGTATATCCATACAGCAGACATTTAAATAAAGGCCAGCATTCGTTTCTCTGATGATTCAGATTGAATTCGAATTCATATTCTCGTGGCTGATCAATTCCAGCAGCCCCATGGATTATCACAGTTCAGCTCGCCTTTCATTGGACCATGATATTTCATTCGTCGAGTCTGTGGGAGTTTATTCGGACCCGATAAATTCCGCAATACGGAGAAGGAATCCAGATCCAGACAGAATTTTGAACCGAAGATGCCGGCTGTAACCCACACAACCATAGCCTGAATTCAGACTCAGTTATCCATTGGATAAGAAAGTCCGTTCGGACAGCGAAAATGATTTTCAGTCAACACTCAACCACTGAAGAAGTATCCTTAAAATATCATTACTTGATCAAAAAAAAAGAAAAGTCTATCGCTACTGAACTGTTGTTTTAACTAGATCTTCTGATATTATTCACGGCCACATGTATAACAGGTTAAGGCACTCCCGCTCTCTAAAATGGAGATAAAAAATGTCGGTTTTGCTCAATAAATCAGTTCACAAAATGAATTCAGCAAAATCCTCTTGGGGCACACACAGGCATATATATCCCCATCAAATGGTAGCAAAAAATAAATAAATTGTCATCTATCTGATTTGCATAATAATAGGACAACACGGATAGACTCTTATTGACCTCAAAAATTTGCATATTGAGGCGGTCACGTAGCGGAGGTCAAAGGTCATTGAGTGCACTTGAGCATGTACTGACCTGTATCCTCTCATCCCGTCCATCATCTGACCTTGGATCATGTTTAGACATGTTAGGGGATTCCTCCGCGGTGATGCGGTTTGGCGGTGATGCGGTCTGCCTCCGCGGACAGAAAGTAGTCCCAAATACGTGGGTTTTCGTGAGAATGTTCGGCAATCTTCAGGGGCGTTAGGGGCCAGTAGTGGACTGATTGGATCGAGTGAGGTGTCAAAGTGAAGCGCTCTTCCACGACCATATGGAATGCATGTACTGACTTGTAGCTAGATTTTTCCATCATGCGGCGGTCACGTGATCAGGAATGCATGTACTGACTTGTATGCCGTCCATTCATTTGAGTCGGGGACTTGGGGTCCCTACGGAAGGATTTGCAAGTCATGGAAGATTTGTCCCGAAAATATAAAAAGCGGAACACGGACTTTATTAACGAATATTATGGATTAAGAATACTGATCAGCGATACGGATTTGATATTTTTGGAACATCATAATGTCTTGCCGGCATCATTGAAAACTGTTGACCGCTTCTCTCTTGCAGGAAACAAGCCTAGGTTTATGTATACTATGATTGTCTTTTTGAATTTGGTGCTAATACTGTTATATAGAATATGGAATAGGTCTTTGGATTATGGACGCGGATATTCTCTAATGGACGACGGCTGAATTATGAATGACGGTCCAGACGCTTGTAATTTACCCCTACAATAGAGGAAAATCCCTATCAACCCTATCCCAAAGGGCGAATATCGGTCCCCCCGGGCTGATCGGGGCCTGGGTGCAGGATGGGTGTATGTAAATTTAGGATTTGTTCCGAAAATATAAAAAGCGGAACACGGACTTTATCCCTACAATAAGGGAAAACTCCTATCAGCCCTATCCCAGAGGGCTAATGGGACAAGATCACTATTAAAAATAGTGCCGATCCGTTAACCCCTTTAGGCAACCTCTACCAGAGAAGTGAATTGTTTTCAATATTTTTTCCAGTCTCTGTTGCGACGAATAATTGAAGGCCAGTGGTAGGTGATTGGAGTATGATATGTGTTTGGTTTTGCAGAGAGTTTGATTTTAACTCAAGGCCTAGTAAGGTGTTGCTTTGAGGGACTATTTGGGTGCCTGTGCACCGCTTTCTGAAAGCAGAGAAAAAAGCCAAATTTATGACGTCATTTGTAGGAGCGCGCATAACTCGAAATTTCAATGGGCGACCCCCATCAAGAAGTCTCTCCGGTTGTAGCACTTCAATTAAAGTACTTCTGGCCGAAATATGGAAGTCGAGACTTAATTAATGAATCGAGGAGATGCAATTACGTTAACAGTTTTTAACATTGCCACCAATGTAAATTGTAATAGTGGTCTGGACCCTAATATCGGTCCACTGGCTTATCGGGACCTGCTCAGAGAGGTAGGGTGGGGAGTGGGTACATGTAAATTTAGGATTTGTCCCGAAAATATAAAAAGCGGAACACGGACTTTACCCCTACAATAAGGGAAAACTCCTATCAGCCCTATCCCAAAGGGCTAATATCGGTCCCGGGCTTATCGGGGCCTGCTGAGCGAGGTAGAGTGAGGGGTTGGGTGTATGTAAATTTAGGATTTGTCCCGAAAATGTAAAAAGCGGAACACGGACTTTACCCCTACAATAGGGGAACACTCCTATCAACCACGTCTAGTGGGCCTTATGGGAGCCTGCCGACAGAGGTAGGATGGGGAGTGGGTGCATGTAAATTGAGGATTTGTCCCGAAAATATAAAAAGCGGAACACGGACTTTACCCCTACAATAGGGGAAAACTCTTATCAACCTTGTCCAAAAGAGCTAATATCGGTCCCTGGCTTATCGGGGCCTGCTGAGACAGGTAGGATGGGGGAGTGGGTGCATTTAAATTGAGGATTTGTCCCGAAAATATAAAAAGCGGAACACGGACTTTATCCCTAAAATAGAGGAAAACTCCTATCAACCACGTCTAGTGGGCCTTATGGGAGCCTGCCGACAGAGGTAGGATGGGGGGTGGGTGCATGTAAATTGAGGATTTGTCCCGAAAATATAAAAAGCTGAACACGGACTTTACCACCTACAATAGGGGAAAACTCTTATCAACCTTGTCCAAAAGAGCTAATATCGGTCCCTGGCTTATCGGGGCCTGCTGAGACAGGTAGGGTGGGGGAGTGGGTGTATGTATATTTAGGATTTGTCCCGAAAATATTAAAAGCGGAACACGGACTTTACCCCTACAATAGGGGAACACTCCTATCAACCTTGTTCCGAAGGACTAATATCGATCCCTGGCTTATCGGATCCTGCTGAGAGGTAGGGTAGGGATTAGGAGTAGTATAGAAAGCAACAATTTTAGGGCCCCGAGCTCCGAGCTCCCGCCTGCCTCATCCCCGAGCTCCGAGCTCCGAGCTATCGACTACTCCATCCCCGAGCTCCGCGCTTCCGTCGTTACGCCTTAACGCCCTAGCATAACGCCTTGACGCCATGATATACACATGAAAGAAAAACAACAACATCAAGGATGAGAGATGAGAGAACAACAACAACATGTTTTTTTTTCATATGGTTTATTCGCCCCTCCAGTACATCATACCCACGCTGGGGGAGCCGCGTTGGGTATGTTTACAATTCGAGAAGACACTTATTGTCTAATCAGAGGCCGCCATTTGGCGCTGTATCAGTCATATTCCTTCTTGCCCGTTACTGCGTTAGATGTATTCTCGGCTGCTCTTTTCCAAACTTTCATCTTTGCTCGGTGTGACCTAATTGTCGTCGGGCAGGCCTGGATATTGTTCGGACAGCATATCGTGAAAGAGTTGTTTGCGCATCCTGATCGCATTTTCCAGAGAATCAGTGTGTGGTAGCCCCATATCCTCATCCAAGTGACGCTTGGTCTTCATGATGGACCTGTGCGTGGGGTCGCCTTTCATTTCAAGCGGTAGTAAGGTATACTGTTCATAGATCGCCATGGCTGTTTTCCTGATGCAGGGGCGCATTTGGGTGTACGCCTGTTGTAAGTTATCCTGTCCGGCGTCCTCGATCGCTGCAGCATGAGTATTGATAGCTGCTGTCACAATACGATCACAGAAGGAAGGTTCTGCCTCACTTTCCTGGTATGTAGGCTGACTATCTGAGGTCAAGCTCGCCGTATCAGTATATAGACTCTCAGCAATCTCACTTTCTTGGGATGTAGGCTGACTATCTGAGGTCAAGCTCTCCTTATCAGTAGATAAGACTCTCATCAATTTCTGTATCGGCTCATCGTGCCTCGGAGTCTTCAATCCCATGTATATTTTTCTCGTGTCGCATCATATCGTAACGTCTGGTGAACGTGCGTTGGCACTCAGAGCAAGTATAAGCCATATTGACGGTTGAACGTCGACTGTGCGTGTTTTGGCAATACACTTGCTTTTATAGACAGTAACGCCCGTCAACGCTTAGCTTAACGCTTCAACGCCCTGGTGTACTAGCTCAGAAGCCCTGATTTTCATGGAATTGCCACCAATACATCGAAATGCAGTGACGCCCGTCAACGCCCGTCGTTACGCCTTAACGCCCGTCTCAACGCCCGTCAACACCCGTCGTTACGCTTTAACATCCGTCTCAATGCATTAACGCCCTATCTGTACGCCTTAACGCCCGTCTCAGCGCCTTAACGAGCGATAAAGGGGTTTTGGAGGCCGATTAACCTTCGAACTCTGAGTGCACTTTCGGTCATGTGACCGGAAGTGACCTTTGACCACGTGACCGGAAGTGACCTTTGAGGCTGCGCTGCTCGAAAGTGACGTCATCGTACGCAGGCGCACAGAAACACACACACACATACCTGGTGCACCCTGTACCCTATAGCCCGTAGGCCCCGATAGGCCAGTTACCGATATTAGCTCTTTGGGACAAGGTTGATAGGAGTTTTCCCCTATTGCAGGGGTAAAGTCCGTGTTCCGCTTTTGATCTTTTCGGGACAAATCCTAAATTTACATGCACCCACTCCCCCACCCTACCTCTGTCAGCAGGCCCCGATAAGGCAGGGACCGATATTAGCCCTTTTGGACAAGGTTGATAGGAGTTTCCCCTATTTTAGGGATAAAGTCCGTATTCCGCTTTTTTATATTTTCGGGACAAATCCTCAAGTTACATGCACCCACTCCCCCACCCTACCTCTCTCAGCAGGCCCCGATAAGCCGGGGACCGATATTAGCCCTTTTGGACAAGGTTGATAGGAGTTTTTCCCTATTGTAGGGGTAAAGTCCGTGTTTCGCTTTTTATATTTTCGGGACAAATCCTAAATTTACATACACCCACTCCCCACAGGCCCCGATCGGTCAGGGACCGATATTATCCCTTTGGGACAAGGTTGATCGGAGTTTCCCCTATTTTAGGGATAAAGTCCGTTTTCCGCTTTTTATATTTTCGGGACAAATCCTCAAGGTACATGCACCCACTCCCCCACCCTACCTCTCTCAGCAGGCCCCGATAAGCCGGGGACCGATATTAGCCCTTTTGGACAAGGTTGATAGGAGTTTTCCCTTATTGTAGGGGTAAAGTCCGTGTTCCTCTTTTTATATTTTCGGGACAAATCCTAAATTTGCATGCACCCACTTCCCACCCTATCTCTCTGAGCAGGTCCCGATAAGCCAGGAGACCGATATTAGCCCTTTGGGATAGGGCTGATAGGAGTTTTCCCTTATTGTAGGGGTAAAGTCCGTGTTCCGTTTTTTATAATTTCGGGACAAATCCTAAATTTCCCGGTTCATACTTTATGTAAGAATCACGAGACAATGCATACAATAGCCAAGTCTGGGAACAATAATGTGTCTAGACCGTTGCCTTTTCAATGACACAAAGACAAAGGACAATAGTTCCTACATGAAGTATCGACCAAATTTCCATACATCCACCCTGCACCCAGGCCCCGATCCTGATCAGCACGGGGGACCGATATTCGCCCTTTGGGATAGGGTTGATAGGGGTTTTCCTCTATTGTAGGGTAAAGTCCGTGTTCCGCTTTTCCGGACAAATCCTCATTTTACATGCACCCACCCGATTGGCTTGATAGGCAGGCCCAGATAAGCCCGGGGACCGATATTCGCCCTTTGGGATAGGGTTGATAGGGATTTCCCCCTATTTTAGGGGTAAAGTCCGTGTTCCGCTTTTTATGTTTTCGGGAAAAATCCTGATTTTACATGCACCCATCCGTGACTTGATAGGCAGTCCCCGATAAGCCCGGCGACCGATATTAACCCTTTGGGATAGGGTTGATAGGGTTTTTCCTCTATTGTAGGGGTAAATTACAAGCGTCTAGTCCGTCATTCATAATCCAGCCGTCGTCCATTAGAGAATATCTGCGTCCATAATCCAAAGACCTATTCCATTTTCCATATAACAGTATTAGCACCAAATTCAAAAAGACAATCATAGTATACAAAAACTGCTAATTTCCTGCAAGAGAGAAGCGGTCAACAGTTTTCAATGATGCCGGCAAGACATCATGATGTTCCAAAAATATCAAATCCGTATCGCTGATCAGTATTCTTAATCCGTATTCCGCTTTTTATATTTTCGAGACAAATCCTCATTTTACATACACCCACCCATGACTTGCAAAATCCTTCCGTAGGGACCCCAAGTCCCCGACTCAAATGAATGGACGGCATACAAGTCAGTACATGCATTCCTGATCACGTGACCGCCGCATGATGGAAAAGAACAGATACAAGTCAGTACATGAATTCCATATGATCCTGGAGGAGCGCTTCACTTTGACCCCTCACTCGATCCAATCAGTCCACTACGGGCCCCTCCCGCCCCTGAAGATTGCCGAACATTCTCACGAAAACCCACGTATTTGGGACTACTTTCTGTCCGCGGAGGCCGACCGCATCACCGCCAAACCGCATCACCGCGGAGGAATCCCCTAACATGTCTAAACATGATCCAAGGTCAGATGATGGACGGGATGAGAGGATACAGGTCAGTACATGCTCAAGTGCACTCAATGACCTTTGACCTCCGCCACGTGACCGCCTCAATATGCAAATTTTTTAGGTCAATAAGAGTCTATCCGTGTTTTCTATACTACTGACAAACAGCTGTCGTGCTATTTTGAACAACATTGACCAGCTCTTCAAATGGCAAATTAATTTTAGGACATGGAACAATAGATAACTTAATGCGCCTGAAGTGTTGAAGCATTGGTTAATTGGCAATCAAAAGTTATTGAGCAAAAACGACCATTTTACCTCCATTTTAGACAGCGGGATCGCTCTAACCTGTACCACGGATCAAGACCGGTCCCGGTATATGTAGCATGCAGTTAGAAACTACATAACATATTGAACAACAAAACAACGGAGAATATGGAGAAATTTTTTTTCTGTTTCATTGATAAAATAACAAAATCGGAATGAAAAGTATAACTTTATTAACTTGGTTCTCAGTAGCCTATAAATATATGTTCTGGTATATTTTTATTTTCATTTTGTGTTTCCTTCTTTGGGTCTTCGGTTTGTTATTTTTTGAAGGATAAGTGGTACGTCCGTGGTAGTATTGTTCATCTGAAATGATATATAAAATTTCAGCCATGTTATATATATATATAATTTGCTTTTCATTGGTATATCTATCGTCCCACATCTAAATACATGATACGGTACACTTCTGGAAAAATGGTACACTGAAAAAAATATGTTTAGGTTTGAACACATTTCTAAAGACACGAGGTACATTTCGAACATATACATGTAATATATGTTCACGTTTTCAGCACGTATATAGGTTCTACATACATTTCTAACACATCAGCATGAATATGTTTAGGAGTTCAAACGTACAATTTCCGATACATTTCTAACAGATTTGTGTTTCAAACGTATGATTGAACATGTTCCCAAACTATACCTATCTTTTGTGATTAGACATAAACATATAATTTACAGGGTATTGTAAGATCCGTCATTCATTAGTAAGTCCTGGTCCATGCATACCGCCTTTCTGTGTGAATGAGATGTTCTTAGTTTTAAAATATGTGTCAAACTTGTAAATAAACCGCAAATTTCATCACATTTGATTTTGTAGTTTGAAAATATCTAATATTGGGAAAAGGACGTGGCGCGGTTTAGCGAGCTTTATGACCCCATTGAGGTGCGGTTAAAATGCCAATAATGAAATATTATATGTATCAAAGAAAGTTATCTATTGGCATTGGCATTATCTATTTAAATTTATCTAAAAGCACAACATTGTGATATATATACTCAGAATAAATTACAAGGCCTCATGATGATACTCGGAAAGTATTTGTGCAAGCTTCGTTTTGAGGGGAAATCACCTTCTATTTAGTCTGTGTAAACATATGAAGATCGACGAGAACCACAATCAGTTTAGATACACTAATTGTGGACCAAAGACGGTTCTGGTTCTGGTCGATCATCATATGACGACAGCGAGAAATAGAATATTGTGTTTGCACCTGTAAAATAAGCGATTTTGCAAAAATACACTACTTCACTGCCATGTTATTCGAGAAACGTCAGACTCAATACCTTGTAATTATTCTGAGTATACTACGCACTACTTTATGCCAATCGAGTAATGCTTCATTTTTTAGCACCCAAAGCGCATCTCATGGGGGCCAAAATCTCGCTAAATTTTGATAACATTGCAGTGGCCTGTTTGACTTTCTTTCGAAACAGAGTTTACAAGAGTGTTCAGATTTGAAAGCTATTGTCGTCCACTTTCTAACTGTGCAATTTACTTGAAAGGTATAAAGCGCAGTTCTCTATGCATGGTGCTGGAAAAAATTGCATGGTACTAAAAATTCCCATCAAAGACATATGGTAGCTCAATATATGAGCCACTAAAAATACCACAGGGACCAAAGTTTGAACTGAGATATTACATTGAGTTCTAGAGAGAACTGCTATGCAGGGACCGCGAAGCAAAGGGTTCTGAGTGTACTCCTATCTAAGGTGGCACCATTTTTTTTCAGCATTTAACATGGTCGAGATAGAGTTCAGCCCCCTCGCTTTCAAACACACTTCGAGGCGCCTGCTATGACAGAATACATACCTTTGGATCCAACACTGAATCTGTTACCTGTGTTGTATTGTCTGGGTGCAAAGGATTATCTGTAAAATCAACAGCAAAAACAAATGTGACACAATAGCAGATTGATGATGTTTGTACCGGTACATCATTCACTAGACATAATGAACATCCGTTTTGCACGGTATGGTAAATCGTACTGTTAAACGCACTTCTTAAGTTCTCCGAAAAGACCCGTTTATATCAAGCAATTTTGGCCCAGGTATACTCTCTAAACCAAATTAAGTGAAAAGTTCACTCGAGTAAGAGTGGAAATTCATCCCACTCAAGTTGAGTGAAATTCCCTCAAGCTGAGTGAAATTCACCGAAGTTTGAGTTGATCAATCACTTAAGTTGAGTGAAGTAGATTCCACTCAATTAAGTCACTTTGAGTGATACTCATTCAGATTGAGTGGCAATCTAATTAAAATTAACTCCTATCTGCTTCCCATTTGGATACTGTCGCTTGTAGGATCTAACAGGCTTGCAGTAACTCGCGTGTTAACCAATCCCGAGAACGCTTCATAGTGCTTTGATGGGAACATTGATGACAAAGAATTTTTGGTTGGCTCAGCCGAATTAGCCGGCTCGCTGACAGGGTGTCTTTTCATGTTGCCGCGGTCCCGACGTTTTAGGCGCCATAATACGGGGTAAATATATGGACTGATCTTGGTGTAAGCATTGGGGTAAATGGACACAGTGAACCTATCTCCCCTCCCCGACTGCAAATGGATGAGTCCAGATGCGACCATGATGTCATAATGCTTAAATATTCATGACATTGGCACTCAGAACATCAAATTCAGTTGAAATACGTAAGATCCTATATAGCGACATGTACGATTGGGGAGCATTGATAGGATATTAATTTATTAAGATTGGATTGAGTGGAAATCGCTTAACAATATTTTATCTAACACTGGTGCTAGAAACACCGCTTAATAACGCCATACGAATCAGTCAATCACAATACACCGCCTTAACGTAGACCGCAATCACGACATGCGTTTAATACAACGCTTCAAAGCAAATAACGTTCTCCGTACTTAATCGCTTAATTACGAATCAGTCAATAAACACCGCTTAATAACGCCATACGAATCAGTCAATAAACACCGCTTAATAACGCCATACGAATCAGTCAATAAACACCGCTTAATAACGCCATACGAATCAGTCAATAAACACCGCTTAATAACGCCATACGAATCAGTCAATAAACACCGCTTAATAACGCCATACGAATCAGTCAATAAACACCGCTTAATAACGCCATACGAATCAGTCAATCACTATGGTTCGTTTGCTGCAGACATGCGTTTAGCGCGCCTTGTTTGATACAGACGCTTCAAGTGAGCAAATAACGTTCTCCGTTTGTCACTGGCGAGCCGATTGGCTGGCTAATCCTTTTCGAATTCTTAGCGGGAATTTTCGAGTTTTCAAAGCGAGCAGCAAGTCGAGATTGTATTTCTTAAATCCTACCACCACGGTTTACTGAGATTGGGCGATTATTTACTTTCTATATCCCGTCGATATGGTACCGAGTAGGTTACACATCCCATCCACTTATTCCCAGATATATCTGTACATGAGACCGATTAACAGTAACAGCAGCACTTAACATGAAACCGATTGTATTGTATACAGACTCGTTAAAATCGTGATAGAACCATAAAGAGGTGTTCATGATTCCTACCCAAAATCTGAGCTGATGGTAAAAAAAAAAAATATTTTCAAGATGGCAGCGGAATATATAGCAGTTAAACAGCCAATAGAAATGCATGGAATCAACACTAACGTTCCGTCACCTAGCTTGGCCTACTGAATGGGGGTTTATTATTCAACTTGGGAGTCACATCATGTCAAAGATTGTACCGTAAACCGGTAGATCTGAGCTTGTGGATATATGGACACGCCCGGGGAAGTACCGCCCAACTGACCCCCGTTTCGGAACTTTCTAAATAGAACACAAATCCTATCAACATACCTTGAAAGTTGCCTTAATAGTCCCATTATATCCTTTTCTCTGACATGGCAATATAGATAAAACAACTGAGTGTACAGTAGTGACACACCAGCAGAATTTATCAAGAGCTATGAACACCACGAAATGTCAAAGTTACAAAGACCGTTCACTGAACGGCCATTGTGATTATGGTGTTCATGATCATAGCTCTTGAGGAATTCTGTGCTGTATTATACTTTCTACCTTACACCCAGTTGTGTTATCTATATTGTCAGGTCAGAGAAAAGGATATTAAGTGACCATAAATGCTACTTTCAATGTATGTATTATGATCTATGTTCTAAATATGTTCTACATAAAGCTCCGAAAAACGGATCAGCTCGACGGTACGGGCAAGGCTTTGGTGTAAGACCTCCCATTGAAAAGGTAATTTTCTGGACTAAAGACTGACAATACAACTTGCAGCAGATCCTTTGTCAATTATATTTCGTGAGTCTTACACCAAATCGTTGCCACGGTAGGTCTCCGAGCGTGTCCATTTTCATCCCGCCCCAGACGTACCTGTTTACCTACGCTATGTCATAGATAGCCAATAAAGATAGGAGCTGTTCGAACAATCGCCCACCGATAGTTTCTTTGAACTATAGCAAGTTACGGGTAGTGCTTTTCAAGGGATATGTACGTCTCCTACGAATATCGTAGTTACCGCTAGTAGGTGTAGTAATAAATATACCGGTAATGTACGCAAATATGTATACGTGTAATAATGATTTTATTTTAAATATTCCTTATATAACCACATCAATCACCTTTCGGATATGTACATTTCAAGCAACCATGCTTATCTATTTTACTGGTAAAAAAAGTGCAGTGTGTTATAGTAACCTGCAATAAAAAAATTCAGTATCAATCAATAAACACCAAGTGACATGATGACATCGCACATTGCAGTGAATTGCACTGAATATGATACTGTATACATTAAGCTAAAAGTCTGCAGCTGAATTGGGTTATTTCGAGCACAAGCCAAGTTGGATAGTAAAGGGAGCTCACTCTATTCTCATAATGCCTAGAGTGGCCTCCCTTCGACTAATGCCAGTGCAGTTTCAACAGTACCCAAGATGAATAGTCTCCAGATAAAAGCAAAATATATTATTATAAGGTTATTCTTACCTTCGTATCCACATTTTCCCTCTATCCTTGATGAAGATGCGGAGTGATATGCCATCCACCAAGGCGGACGTCCGTCAAATACTCCGTGAGGAGTGATGCATTTGAGGCCTGACGAGCATCTGTTGGGAATAAATAACAATGATTGTTTTGCCTCTATATCCCAAACAAGTAATGCTTAGATAAACACCATGGTACAAGAAACACATGACCGCCGACATCGCCCTCGTCGAGTCAAAGATTTTTTTCTCTCTCCAGTACGCTCGATGTTAATTTCTCGCACACCGATTTAAATCGTCAATTTATGTATAGGTGTCAGGATAATTTGACAGGCGAGCTTCTGATTGTCGAGCAGAGAGTTAAGTTTGTTTTTGTGTGTCTCTATTGCATGAACGAACTGTCTCCCCGCCAATGCAGATATGAACCATTCTTTGTCAGAAAAAGTATTTTATTTTTGTCTAATCTTTGGTAACAGTGCTCCAAAAACGCTAACTATGTCAGCAAAAGTCGCTGCGAACAAATCTCACTCTACCGGTTGTTTTTATTTATTTATTTATTTATTTTTATTTATTTTTTATTTATTTTTATCTTTTTATTTATTTTTTTACATTGAGTGGGCGTCCTGGTCTTCACGATGACAAAGAAATTACTTTCTTTATTAGAGTGCAATTCGGCCAGGCACCATGGTCTAGGTGGTAGCCATCAACAGGAGAGTCATAGAGTCGTGCCCATCTAAATTCAAATTCCGAACAGAGCATGTCAGTTGAACGACTTCAAGTATGGCTTCAAGCACTGCCCGCAATTGATATCGTTAACACGCTCTGGGCGCTGAAATTGCTCTACAATATAAACCTCCCGCTACCTGCTGTAATAGCCTTTGTTTCATCAACAAAATATACACCAAAGGTATATATATATATAGTCAATATATTACGCCATTGAAGAGGTTAGATTCTTGATATTCTCCACGTTCTCAGCGAATCTATTCGCGTAGGGAGCTGTATATATGTGTAATCAGCAAGCCCGTATCCAAGGGGGGTTTTCGGGGTTCGGGCGAACCCCCCTTTCGGAAATATCATATATTTTTCTCATATAAATGCCCTTTTCAAACTGAAGCGAACCCCCTATTTGCCCCTTTTCCCATACAGCAAACCCCCTGATGTGCCCTTTTGGAATGAAGGCGAACCACCCCTCAGTAAATCCTGGCTACAGTCCTGATCAGTTCCAGAAAGTCAGAGAAGCTCTCCGGAACTGTGCTAGATCATCCAACTGTTGTCATGACCCAGGATGTGGAGGTTGATAAAAAATGTCAGACTATTTGATGAGGCAATCGGGTTCGTTCGATATAAAACAACGTGTCACGTTCGACCACGGCGAGTAACCAGTAAAACTAATTATCCTTTGGCAGACTACTAATATCAGTTTATTCACTTCTCTTAAAGACCGCGTTCCTAAAGAATACATGATTGTAAAGACTACAGAAGTGGCGTGGTATACAAACTCACATGCCCTGAGTGCAAATGCTGAATACGTAGGGAAAAATGACAGATGTCTCAAACAACATCTCAAAGAACATCCAAAAAAACAGCAAAAAGTGAAATATTAAAAGAAGCCCTTTCAATAAGACGCATCAAGTCACTCCTCAGCCATGAACTTAAAGCCTCAAAAGAACGCACGCTATTCAGATAATATGTACGGTTATTCATTACAGTTACATTTGTTCTATCTTTGTATGAACTTGTGCTCACCTCATAAGCCAACCTTTTAACAACCTCTGTATATACTCAATCAATGTTTAACTTCAGTGGCTAGCATATATGTATTACCCTGATCACACGTATTGTTTACTTTTATTTCCACCAATCACTGCACAGTACCCTTAACCCTATTCACGCTGAACATGCATATATTAGATATTTTAACTTGTACTTGTTACTTGCTGCCGATGGCCTAATATAGACCGAAATGTACAAGTCGTATAAACAACATCGCGAATTTGCCATTCTTCGGAGTTACACTACTCGTGTATTATGTTTGATATTTACTAAGATATTCATGGGTGTCGCCAGGATTTCTCGAGAGGGGGTCGTATCATATACTAGCTTATAGAGAGCCCAGGACTGTGCTGTCCAAATACAGGAAAATAATATATGGTTTGGCGCTGAAAGAAGGTAGTTCGCACCCAGCGACACCCCCCCCCCCCCATAACGACGCCCTTGATACTTACGGTGGTTTGCGATAGTCGCACATGTCGCCGATCTTCAGTTTACAGACCTTACAACAGCCACAGACCCAAAAACCGTATTCGTCGCATTCAGGCTCCGGTGGGCAGGTGATATCGAAACAAGAACGACAGGACAGAGAGTCCACGATAGACACAGACACAAGCGTCACTAACAGACAGGCTGCCAGTCTTACAGCTGTATTCATCTTGTCTCGGGGTGTTGTATGATTGCGAATAGTGTTAACCGGAATTCAAGCTATGCTTCTTTTAACTTGGACAAATGTCAACGTTTAATGACGTCATCTAACTTTTTTTGTTTCAGTACCAGTAGCCTACAGGATGTTCATTTGCTCTTTGTCAATCGGGTATTGTTTTATTTACAGAATTGTGCATAGTTCATTCGTTCCGTGAAATGCGGATTAGAATGTATCACGGACATGCCGTTATACAGAAGCGTAGACTATGATGTTCTATTTGGGCCAAATGTGCGTCGCATCGACTTTTATGAAAGCGACGCGCGACGCGAAACTCGATGTCGTCTTTTGTGTCGCTCGTTGAGTTTTGCAATCTCAAAAGACAGGAAAGAATGTCGACATCGTCATTTTGAAACGCAGCGTCGAGTCACGGAGTTTTGAAATTCAATGTAGATGGCTTACTGCGCATGTCTGGATATCATTTATCCTTAAAAACCAGAGAAGCCGCCATTTTGTAAAAGCTTAAATTTTAATTGTGAATAAATATCCGGTTAAAATAAGACTATTTTACTTTGTTATATAACGTATGTGCATTAGATCATGTACATTGATAACCATGTAGATAGGTAATAGTACTCTCTAAAATAATTAGATTGAAAATTCAATCTATCAGATTGGAATTAGTGACCAATCTATTAGACTGAATATTCCATCTATTAGATAAATTACAGTCTATTAGATTGAATGTTCTATCTACAACGGATTCATTTTATCGTTTTCAATCTACTAGATTGAATATTTTCAATCCAATAAAAGATTGGTCACTAATTTCAATCTGATATATTGAATTTCAATCTAATTATTTTAGAGAGTATATGGACGGTTAATCATATTTTCGGTCGTTTTATTATAATTATTCAGACGCTATTTCAAAAAGTGACGGGAACGAAGCCTCATTTTAAACTATCTTACGGAGGCCCATGGTTTTTCAGGGGTTTTCGTTATTTGTTTTGGGGCTATTTTCTACAAACATTTCATGATTCAAGCCAGCACGTTTGAAACCTTTACACCACGGCCAATGTATTTAATATAACAAAACGATTTCATGAAAATTGTAAACTGAATGCTATTTGTGAAATGTATATGCTATTTGTATATGTTTATGAATAGTGTAGATTGTATAGTTTTGAATTATGTGAACAAGTATGTTAATGTGTATTATTATGTTGTGATGTCAAATAATCAACTGATCAATAAAACATCAATTACACTATATTCTGAGTTTGCGTTCTTTTCCTCTTCACTGTTCAATATATGCTTCCATGTTTCCTATGTCCATACTGGTTAGATCTCAGTGGGAAGTTGCAAAACACGGCGGGCCCTCGGTGGTCGAGTGGCCTAAAGCGCTTCGCTAGTGATCGCTGGCCTCACACCGCTCAACCGGCACGGGTCCGTGCCCCGCTGGTGATGTGTGAAAGTTTGCCAGTTAGTTGCCGACGGACGGTGGTTGTTTCTGTGTACTCCAGCTTCCCCAACCACTTAAACTGACTGTCGCCATGTGAGCTAAATATTCTTAAGTGTGACAATTAAACCCAATCCCACCCTTCAATACACACCTGCGCACCAAGATATCCATCGATAAACGTTTCACTTCTAGCAGTTAACGTTCCCGAGTGTAGACCCACTTCCGGTGTGATGGCGTCATTATGCTATATCGACTAGAGATCATTTGCGTTACACATCGCCATCAATAAGATGGCTTGCGAATCGTGTGTCTCCATTATCGCGTAGCGATATCCGGTAGTTTACCGGATTCTGTTCGGCCTTCATCCGGCGGAGAACAGACTAGAGAAATCTGATAAATTACATTTTTTCATACCACTTCGGAAACAGATATTGCCTGTGCTTACAAAAGATATAGATATGAATAACTTTCGTATCACCCAAGAGGCGTTGTAAATCTGTACAAGTAGGGCAGCACATGACTCGAAAATGGCGGGTTACGTTGGGGTTACGTCGGTAGACTTTGGCTGATTGACTGACGAAGTCACGTGGTATTGATTTAAGGAAATTCCCTCTTGCAGTTGCCGAAAGTAGGCTGAGAATGGATACACACGATCCCAGGGTCAGTCTTACCGCGTATAGATGACCCAGATGGTTACAGGTTGGACTAAAGATATTAGCTATTTCCGGTTGTTGATGATTTCATTTTCGGTTTGGCAGACATTGTCTAAAAACCATGATATTATACGTATAACATCCGCGTGAACATATACTCCAAGTTTCGTGGTTGCGGTCAAATTCTGGTGGTGCTAAAAAATCAGGTCACTATGTTAAAAGATAGGAGGAAATGAGGTATATAAACATCTAGTATTACTTTGTCGTATTTCGCCATTTTTAAATCTCCAGCTTAAATGGCTCTACTTCCGACTTACGGATGTTATTTACTTGGCTACTTTACGCTTCCGTATCTTAATTTTTTTAACGCAAATAAAGGATGGTTCAAAGGATGGTTCAAATTCAGACTTCACAAATCAAAACGCATCCGTGATTGTCTCCTCAGAGAACCAGTCGAAATCATTTCCTGTTAAGAGGTTCGACCACACAAGGGAACGAGACACGTCAAGGATATTGATAAGCCTGAGAACAAATGTGATCTTTAGGTGCAAATAACCACCAAATCATCAATGATTTTAACTGTATTCGAGTGGTTTGTGTACGAGAATTGTATCAATTTGAGAGACTGATCTCATGTCGCAAACTATTGCAAATTATAGGCTACACAATGCTCCAATCCCCTACGCTGTCCTGCAGAACATGAGGCTTTAAACGACTTGCATTCCGCATGGAGGTCTAAATTGACAAAAATCTTTGTCAAGATTCCTTACATGTACGTACTATATCGATTCTTTAGGTGAGATTATTTCGATGAACAAACGTTTCTAGTACTAGTGGCAAAATTTTCACCCAACTGAGTGGAGACAAATGGCGAGCTGGCAATTAAACGCAACATACAAACGTGGTGGAAGCAGATGCCGGCGTAATGACAAGAAGTCTTATGACCTCACAATGCCAATAACCTGACTGCATATCTAAAAACATCACAGGAACATGAAAATATTCCTCTGATGATTTGTATCTCAGCCACACTTTTATTGGAGATGTTCATGTGGACATCTTGGAAGGTATGACCACACGGTCCTTAGCACCGGTTTGAGCGGTATTAGATACAAATATCCCAGCGCAATGATGTAATAGCTTTATCATGTCATCTGATGGAGAGCTATGACTTATGTGACCGCTAGATAGAGAAAAACGGCCAAAACGGGGAAAATATTACTAGAAATCGAGTTTTTATTCAGAATGTAAGTTTGTGAAGCCCGCCGTCGACCAAGCGCTTTATTTTCCACCATGTCAACCACAGTCACAAAGTACAATGCCAATGATTTGTACAGAGGGCAAGCCTCGGAAACAAAACGTCCACCAGCAGAGCTTCGCCATAAACAGATTACAATTAAATACAACACCACGGGAACAAAAAATGTTTCTGTGAAGATTTGTATCTCGGCCACGCTTGTATTGTATCTGTTCATGTGGACACTTTGGATGACATGACCACACGGTCCCTACCACCGGCTTAAGCGGTATTAGATACAAATGATGTAATAGCGTTCTTATTCAGAACACGTGGGTGAAGCCCGACGCCGACCAAGCGCTTCATTTACCGCCATGTTATCCACAGACACAAACTACAATCACAATGATGTGTACAGAGGGAAACCCTCGGGAACGAAGCGTCCACCAGCAGAATCTCACCATATATAGATAACAATCAAACTAAACATATGTGGTGGAGAAAGAGGCCCCCACCTGCCAATTTTCTGACTGTATATCTACAAGAACGAAAAATCATTCATGTGGTGATTTGCAGCTCATTCACGCTTTTATTGTAGATGTTCATGTGGACATCTTGTATGGCATGACCACACGGCCCGTGAAGCCCGACAGTAGTAGGGAGCCGGGATTACGACGCAGGTTTTCCAGGGAAATAACTATGTTTTGTGGAGGTCACGTGGAGTGGGCGCCACCAGCTCAAGAGACCAAAAACTACCTCCAGGACAGAAGAGTTCCAATCTAGGGGGAGGTAACTCCGGGTCACTATAGTTCCGGCAAAGGGCCCCTGGGCATGTATTCATGCGCGGTGATGCGGTCTGGCGGTGATGCGGTCGCGGAAAAAAGCTTCCGCGGAGAAAAAGTAGTCCCCAGACTTTAAATACGCTGCATGGTCAGATTGGGTCGAGTGAGGTATCAAAGTGAAGCATTCGTGAAGGGGCATCCAGTCATGGGTGGGTGTATGTAAAATTAGGATTTTTTCCGGAAACTATAAAAAGCGGAACACGGACTTTACCCCTTAAATAGGGGAAAACACCTATCAACCCTAGCCAAAAGGGTTAATATCGGTCCCCGGGCTTATTGGGATCTGCCTATCAAGTCAATGGGGTGGGTGCATGTAAAATTAGGATTTTTCCCCGAAACTATAAAAAGCGGAACACGGACTTTACCCCTAAAATAGGGGAAAACACCTATCAACTCTAGCCAAAAGGGCTAATATCGGTCCCCGGGCTTATCGGGGCCTGCCTATCAAGTCAATGGGGTGGGTGCATGTAAAATTAGGATTTTTTCCCGAAACTATAAAAAGCGGAACACGGACTTTACCCCTAAAATAGGGGAAAACCCTATCAACCCTAGCCAAAAGGGCTAATATCGGTTCCCGGGCTTATTGGGGCCTGCCTATCAAGTCAATGGGGTGGATGCATGTAAAATTAGGATTTTCCCCCGAAACTATTAAAAGCGGAACACGGACTTTACCCCTAAAATAGGGGAAACCCCTATCAACCCTAGCCAAATGGGCTAATATCGGTCCCCGGGCTT
The DNA here is from genome assembly GCA_036873755.1 of Hanleya hanleyi. Taxonomy (NCBI): domain Eukaryota; kingdom Metazoa; phylum Mollusca; class Polyplacophora; order Lepidopleurida; family Hanleyidae; genus Hanleya; species Hanleya hanleyi. The sequence goes on from JAVTVY010037089.1 coordinate 94,131, forward strand.
ATCGGGGCCTGCCTATCAAGTCAATGGGGTGGGTGCATGTAAAATTAGGATTTTTTCCCGAAACTATAAAAAGCGGAACACGGACTTTACCCCATACAATAGGGGTATGGGGTATGGGGATGGTCAATTTTTTTCGTGGGCTTTACTATGGCTTGTGGGGTCTCGTTTTTCTCGTTTGGCCAAGAAAATGACAATGGGTAGGGTCCCGGAGCGAATCGGTGAAATTTTTGGGAAAAAGTCACCGAGGTCTGTATATAGGCTCATACTGGCTATATGGGGGGGGGGGGTGGTCAATTTTTTGTGGGTGTTACTATGGCTTGTGGGGTCTCGTTTTTCTCGTCTCACCAAGAAAAACACGATGGGAGGGGTCCAGGAGCGAATCGGTGAAATTTTTGAAAAAAGTCACCGAGGTCTGCATGTAGTCCATACTGGCTATATGGGGGTATAGGTTCAACCTGGGAAATTCACACACGTTCATTGTGATATGGGTTGTGGGGTCTCGTTTTTCACGTCTCGTCATTTAGAACACAATGGGAGGGGTCCCGGAGCGAATCGGTGAAATTTTTGGGAAAAGTACCGGGTAGGCCTGTATATAGGCCTATAGGCTGGCTATACGGGGGTATAGGTTCAACCTGGGAAATTCACACACGTTCATTGTGATATGGGTTGCTTGGATTTGTTTTTCACGTCCCGTCATTTAGAACACGATGGGAAGGGTCTCGGAGCGCAACGGTGAAATATTTGGAAAAGTACCATATAGCCCATATAGTCCCATACTGGCTATATGGGGGTATAGGTTCAACCTGGGAAATTCACATACGTTCATTGTGATATGGGCTGTTTGGATTTGTTTTTCACGTCTCGTCATTTAGAACACGATGGGAAGGGTCCCGGAACGAAACGGTGAAATTTTTGAAAAAAGTTAACCGAGGCCTGGGTAGGCCCATAGGCCTATACTGCATGGCTATGGGGGTATAGGCCCATACGGGGTGGACGTTTTGGGGTCTAGGTGAGCCCCTATTGATCCTATGATGTCGTATGAGGTCTTATTTTGAAGCTCTCGTGGAGGAGCATCCGACTGGACTAATGGTTCGTCCGCTTTCAATAGTCTGCGCATGCGCAGTCTGGCCGTATTATAGAAAGCAGGCATGTTGGTGGGGTATGTCGGTGTGTGTTTGGGGTAGAGATGGACCGCTATGGGTCCGAATGGGTCGTGGAAGGTGTCAAAGTGAAGCTTGTGTGGGTTAGAGTCAGAATGGCGTGTTTTTAAGTAGTAAGTAAAGTGGCCATTTTGGGGCAGTACAGGAAGGTATTTTGGGTCGAGATGGACCATCCTTGGTCCGAATGCGTTCTGGGAGGTGTCATGTTGTAGCTCTCGGGGTGTAGACCCCGATTTGAGGGATGTTCACGTCATCTGTGACGTCATTGGTGACGTCATCAGTACGAGTAGTAGCCAAAGTGAACAGTTTGGGGCAGGGAAGGAAGGTATTTGGGGTAGAGATGGACCCTCCTTGGTCCGAATGTGTCGTGTGGGGTGTCATTTTGTAGCTCTCGGGGTGTAGACCCCGATTTGAGGAATGTTCACAGCATCTTTGACGTCATCGGTGACGTCATTAGTACGAGTAGTAGCGACAGTGGGTATAGGTGGGCTCTCCTTCATCGCATCACCGTAGAAATGAAGGTGTGGGATCCAGAGAGACGTGTTTTATAGACCATGTCACACATGTGCGCCTAGACGTCGGGTGTAGTCCGTGATACGTACTATTCTGATGGGTTAGTCCAAAAAAGAGAGCAACAACAACAACACAGATTACAGGTCAATCCTTTTATTATGCGTGAATAACCTGTGAACATCATAGGAATGCATGTAATAACCTGTCTGTAGTGGTTTCCCACAATGGCGTTCACCTTCGTGTCTTTTCGGGTACGTCCGTGTCTTTTCGGGTACGTCCGTGTCTTTTCGGTAAAGTCCGTGTCTTTTCGGTAAAGTCCGTGTCTTTTCGGATCGGTGACGTCCGTGTCTATCACCCGGGCACTTCGCGTCTGCGCCTGCATTGGGTATGTATGAGGGTCTTCATGTGCGCGCGTGCAATGCGGCTCAGTCGTACACCAGTACACCAGTCTCGATCCTCGACTTGGGGTAGAGTGTGCTATTAATAGTTCACCAGCTAGCGTGCTATAAAAGGGGAGCGGCCTTGCCGTTTCATCAGACTCTCTGTCAACCACCAAGATGTTCACTTGCACAACTTGCCAGAAGCAGTTTACTCGTCTAGATAATTTACGACGCCACGAGGCCTCCACCCACAACGATGCACGGTATACTTGTATAACCTGCGCACGGTCATTTAATCGGGAGGATGATTTACTGCGCCACGAACGCTCATTCCACGAGGGCGCGACGGAACAATGTAAGGATTGTGGTCAACTCTTCAAACGACGCAGTCAGTTGAGACGGCATCAGCGTTTGATTCATGCCCCGTCTCCACGGTTTTGGCGACAACTTCCTACTGAAGAGGAGCCGCGGAAGGTCAGACCCAGTGAAGATAAGCCCGGGGAGACGAACGCCACTGGTGATGCGATGACGGAGAGCCCGCCTATACCCACAGTTGGGAAGAGCCTGGATTTCCAGCCGGACCCCACCGTTACGGTTTCGAGTGATACGTCATACATCGAACATTTTCTGGACGAGCCCATAAATGTTCCTAGCGATCTCTTACCCGAATATCATCCAGAGAGTGACATCTCTCGGCGCCATTGGACCATGACACGGCACTGTTTCCACCGTCATCGCCCTATTCAAGATATCTACAATTTCCCACTGACCAAGCTCACCCGTCTACGCAGCTACGTGGAAACCATCTTCAATGACCAACCTACGGCCTTCACGTTAAATGTAGCATTTGGGTACATCTAATGCCATAAGATGACGGGTGAATTGCGCTATTTCTATTCCAGTGCCATCCACCCAGTGTACGACCAACCGTTTACCATCATTGACCGGAGGTCACTAGAGATGATGCTGGACCAAGTGGAACAATTGGATGTCTTGGGATGGGCCCAACAACAACGACCCAACACCAAGTGGACAGTGAAGAGGGTGACCAATGTTACATTTTTCCTTACCAAGGTGATTCACCACTGCCATCGGTTGAATGCGTCACTCGTGCACTGATGAATACCATAACATGCCGTACATGTCTACATGCTGATCATTGACTTGAGCTCAGTAAACACTTGTACCTAATGTGACGGTGCGTTAAATAATAAAACATGGTGTTTGATATTTCAATTTGTTTTGCTGTGAACATACTAAGCATACCCAGGGCGGCTCCCCCAGCCTGGGTATGATGTAACATTGGGGATAATAAACTGTATGAACATTGCTGAACTTGTTGTTATTCACATCACCCCATTGACTTGATAGGCAGGTCCCATTAAGCCCGGGGACCAATATTAGTCCTTTTGGCTAGAGGTGATAGGGATTTTCCCGGATTTTTCGATAAAGTCCGTGTTCCGTTTTTTTTCAGGAAAAATTTTACATGCACCCACCCAGCCCATCTGATGCCCCTTCACGAATGCTTCACTTTGATACCTCACTCAACTCCATCGGCCCATTAGGGACTCCCTAGCTCTCAAAACGTCTATTTTCATACCCTTGGGCCACCGCGCATGCGCAGAATGCCGATATTTCAACCCCACACCCAGCCCATTAGCTGCCCCCTCACATAAGCTTCACTTTGATACCTCACTCGACCCCATCGGACCATGCAGCGTATTTCCAGTCTAGGGACTACTTTTTCTCCGCGGAGGCAGACCGCATCACCGCCAGGACCGCATCACCGCGGATGAATACATCCCCTTTTCCACACAATTCAAGATGGCCGCCCACACCGCCTCAAAAAATCAAGATGGCGGCCAAACTCAGTTGGCAGATCGAGTTGTCTCCCTTGCGTCCAGAGTGTACAGATGGCGCCACTAGTTCCTCCTCAATCCTCCTCATGACGTCACTACATCCGGGTGAAAGGGGGCCCAATTTAGCCTTTGTCTACTACTGACCATGTCATCTGGAAAGTACAACAATTCTGTAAACGTCATCACTTGTGGTGTATAGACGCTACATCATATCCGTTTAAATTACATAATACAGTTAGTTTCTCGTCATTCTGCTGAACACACATCGCTTGCTTGATGTCGTCATTACCTAGCAACGCAGTCTTTTCGCGACATGTGGAAAGGACCTGAGTGTGTTTCATTGCTATTCATGGAATTTACCATGGCCAGCCCGAGATTAGAAGCGCCCGTTCAGTTTTTGCCCACACCAGGTGACCTCGTCATGCCATCGCCGCATTGGAAGCGGATATATGCGATCTATCTTAGTGTTTCTACCACAGACGGCGAATCGACCGAGAAGAAATAGCTATCATGTTTCATTCCTTTGAGACAGGGGCCCAACGCATTGTCCATACCATTCCAGAATCGGGCGACGCTGATTCATATATAAGAGCAATGGTGGCCCTTCAGTTATAATTCGCTCTTGCTGCGAACATGTTCTGTAGCGAACGCAATTATCAAATGAGTCATTTGACAGCTACATAACTGCGCCCTGTGACTTCTCCACCCCACCTGTGAATAGTTCACGTATACGGAAAAAAATTCTTATTAAGACTGATTCGGAATTGGATAAAGCCATAACATTGGCTCGCTTGGTTGAAACGGCGATCACACAGGCAAAAACTGAAGCGGGGAATTCCACTCTCAATGAACTCCCAAATATTTTCGCTGTGCATATGAGCATCATTTTGCTAATGCTGAGAACCTGCAAACTTCGTGGGAAAAGGTGCCATATGGATTCTGTCTTCCAGCGTCTTAAAAGTCCAGCAAATTTAGTACCTTAGTAACCGAATTGAAAGTTCTGATGACAGGTACAGGTTCTGTGTACCAAGAATATGAACTCAATGAACAACGTTAAATGAGACCTCACTGTGAACTCTGTACCCATAAACTTAAAGGTTGATACAGGCTCTGATGCCTCCATATAGTCTATTACCCTGTTTGATAGATATTTTCTCTGAGATGCTCTAGAGCTCTGCTTCACACGCATTACGGGTTACACTTCCCATGCCATACCCACTATTGGTTGGTTTCATGCAGTTAAGTTCTTGGTGGGGGGAAAATGTAGTAGTCTAATCTGGAAAGATTTAATTCATGCACTTGGTATTTCTATTCAGTAGAGCACTTTGCCGTGTTGTAACAGAGATACGGTTGTTAGTGACCCTACATGTAACTCCACACAAAATTCGTTGAAGCCGATCGACACGAGAGCTAATGCTGCCAGTACAATTAAGCACGGAATTCCCGAAGTCTCCAAAATGAGTTTGTGAAAGACTTTCCAAAATTATTCCCCAACCCTGTTGACAAAGTCAAATGTTTTCGGCAGTGGTTTCGTCAGAGGTGAAACGTTTAAAGGACGCTGACTTAATCGAGCGGACGGATATTTGTCGTGGTGCGGAAAAATGACAAACTGACAGGTTTGTGTTGGCCAACGTCAGCTCAACCAGACCATTGTCACGGGGAAATTTCCTCTTCCGAATATAGATGAAATGTTAAACACTCATGGGCGACACAGCTATAAGTCGATGAGTACGGTCGCGATATTACCTGCTTTATCACGGAAAATGGCTTGTTCAAGTACAAATGCCTTATGGTCTGTCGAATGCCCCGTTATGTTTCCAGAAAATGATGAGGATAATCTTGTTCGACATCTCAGGGTGAAATGTTTATTGATGACGTCACTTAGTCTCGCGAGAAGGCCTTCCATACTGTAGCGTTTGAAACACCGTAACGTCAGACTGAATGAAATCTGTGAATTTGACGTGTCGTCGCTTCCAATTCTGGGTTACATTTTTGACCAAAGCGGTATCAATCCTAGCGATGACTTGGTGACTAGCTTTGTCAATGCTGCGGTTCCACAAAACAACAGCAAATGAAATCCTAACTTGATTTGGCAGGATTTTACACCAAGTTTGTTCCGCAATTCTCTACCAAAGTCAGTGCGATACGCGACGTGCGAAAAACGGATCCGTACAGCTGGGCAGTGGAGGCTGACTTTGAATTTCATGTTATCAAGTCAGGCTATCGCGGCTTGGCATTGTTTGGAAACCAGCTGTGATGTAGTCGTGGCAACCGATACGAGTGGGTATGAATTTGCGGTGGTACTGAGTCAACTGCAGCCAATAGTCTAGTGGTTTAACGCCATTTTTCAACGAAATCGTGACATGCTGGATTAAAGCACCAAACTTGGCAGTCAATGTACATGACATGTACAAACATTCCGCATGGCGGTGCCCGACCTGAGTGACCTAGTTTTCGAAAAATCCAAGATGGCGGCCAGTACGCCTGTCAAACATATAAATACCCGTATTTCTTCTTGTTGTTGGGTTAGTGTGTTCATTAAAATGACCAAATATGCCTTTGTGAAGCCTAGAAATTGATATATTGGTACCTCGAACCCTTTGCATCCATAAATATTGTCAAAGGATATGATTTTTAACCCTACCTGGTCTTTTGTGGGGGGGGGGGGTGGAGGGAGGGGCACTTTCCGCCGCCCCCTCCCACCTTAGTGAAATTTTCTCTGAGGCTCCAAAACGATGAAACATAGCTAGGGGACTGATACTTCGTGACTTTTTAGCTTATCGTATTGGGGTCATCTTAAGGCCATTTGCATATCATCCAGAGCAACGGATCATGGGTAAATCCAAAATGGCGGCATGTATCCCAGAAAGTCGTGTTTTCAGTCCTTTCTGTCCACTTCTTTGCACTTTTTCTGGCGAAAAATGACTAGAAAGCAATTAGGTAAAACTAGTTATTGTCTATTATACGTGGTGGTTTTTAAAAAGAAAAATCGAAAAATAAAAATTTTGATAAATCGGCCCAAAAATAGGCTAAAAAATAGCTTCAGTGAATATGACGTCATGGTCATGTCATCATGACGGCCATCTTGCATTTTTTTAAAAGATACCGTGTGGTAAGTTTCAGTACTCTACTGAAGTTGTATTTTTTATTGTGAGAGGCGAGGAGATTTCAAGTGTCCTGTGTATAAACCTGACGAGGGAGCTTTGAAATACTACGATGATTTAGTAAGGAATGGCAAGGGCTTTCGGGAACTTGATGCAGTGCTCGTCGACTTGGAATTAAGTGGATGTGAAAGAAGATCGAAAAATCACCAAAAAACAAACCGATTCGGGTCGCAGGGAGAAGATTGGCCAGCTCAAGATACCGAACTGCATGTTATCTGTGACTATCGGAGGAGATTTAGTTACTATTGAAGCAACATGTGATAATAGATGTTTGAGGGCTTACAGGTCACAAACCACTAAATAATCGCCTTATTTATTATGTAGTAAATTCATTGCGCACATCTTGCGAAAACGATACTCCTTAACATTCGCCACCATGAATGACCTACCACAGCATGTAACTTAGCTTTTCTGCTAAAACATATGAAAAAATCAGCATACATTTCCCACGATCGTTTTGAGCCGGAGCCGACAGAAAAGACGGCATGCCACCTGACATATGAGCATCGGATTTGGGGGGCGGCCAATCAAACTGGGCCAGATGTTCCCCTCTTAAAATTGGTAAGGCTTAGTTTGATATTTTCTAGAGTTGAATATTGTAGAAACATTTAAAAATAGATCAGAAACCATTTTCCGCACAGTCCGATATAATGGCCAATCGTTTATCCCTAGGAGCTTTAGTCTGTGATATCACCTTGTACCTCAAAAACCATTTAGGGGTTAGTAACCTACAGAAGTGCGGAGAGAAAGAGCCAAATCGTGTCGTCGATTGAAAGTGAATACTTGGTAGAATCCCGGTTTGCGACTAGTTTCCTACATTAAAAGCGATGTTGAAGAGGTAACCCACGTATATTACGGTCCTTAACCAGACTACTCCTGACTCCATCAGAAAGTGTGCTAGGAGCCTGTTCTTTAGCCTGGATTTGTTGATGGTCTTCGACATTCCCAGAATGCTTGTCGCTCTTCATGTACTACACGTAACTCAGCAAACCTGAATATGTAGGTTCTCTTTTCGAAATTTCTTTCAATGTAGAAAAATGGCTCTGGAGACACCTTGGATTCTACAATGTCTTAACTTTTACCTGCCTACGACTTGTCTTCAAAAATCTAAAGCAATGATTGTAAGCCATCAAACATCTATTACGTTATTTAGCTTCGATAAACATTTGCCGCTAAATCTCCTCCGGCAATCTGTGATAAGAGTTCTGTATCTTGCAGCTTGGTAACCATCTTCCATAGCCTTGTCTAGAGTCACCGTTGAGCATATATGCAGCACTCATTGAGCGAACATACAGAAGATTGCTCGGTCCTACCAGAAGCTCCGAGTGATTGATGTTTAGACCGCTGTTTCTCCGAACCAGCGTTATTTATTCGCTTGTTCTTTCAAGTTTTTTGCTGGGAATACTCAGATGACATGCTTTGTGCCACTTAGCATGGTTCAGCAACAATTACGCAGCACTTTCACATCCTCTTTCATAGTTTACATAGTTTACATATCTTACGATACGAGGTTTCACTTTAAAATAGTATCTTTTGGCACTATTGTTTGCAAAGGGTTAGAATTACCAATATATTAATTTCTGAACAACACAAAGGTAAATTTAGTCATTTCAATGAACATCCTAGACTAACACTGAACAGAAAGACGGGTATTTACATGTTTGACAGATATACTGGACACCATCTTGGATTTTTCGAAAACTAGGTCACTGAGGTCGTTCACCGTCATGCCGAATGTTTGTATATAACATGTTCATTTACTATGCCGCGTATGTCTAAATGATGTCACAGCTCAAGTTCTGTATTGTATATATAACAATAAACTAATTGGACATGAATAATTTCCATATCTCGCCAAGTTTCGTCAACTGATTGACGGCCATCTTGATTTATGATTAAATCTGTCATTGTAACCTATTTGAAATATTCATTTATGATCTCCGTGCCCCACAAAACATATATATGGTCACTTCAAATAAGATGTTAGCCAACATACAAGCAAGGATATGACCATTTAAATATTTAGCGGCCATATTGGCGGCCATCTTGGATTTTGAGAGAACAAGGTGACCCAGGTTGGGCACCTACCCGGGATATGCTTTTGCATCCTATGTACAGTGACTGTGGAAAGTTTCATGCTTTAATCCGGCGTGTCACGATTATTCACCTAAGCGACTGAACTACAAGTGGATCTTCAGTCATGGTCCCGCACCTTCAGCCCCGCAGCAAAAAGGAATTACTTAGTCGGCGAACGTGAGACGTTCGCCTGCATCTGGACGGTAGAACGGTGGCACACGTATTTATGAGGTCGACACTTCACCCTGTACAACGCCCACCAAGCTTTGGTTACGCTTTCGTCCTCCTCAAGTAAGGGCCACAGGCCAGTGCGTATAGCTCTGTGGAATGCTCGTCTATTACAATATCAACAGACGGGGACGTACAAACCTGGATCAGCCAATACAGTAGCTGAAACTTAATCGCGGTTACCAATGGTGGCATCGGTGTGCCACGTCGTTCATGATACGTGTCGTACGATATACCGGCGCGGAAATAAGAGACTTCACTAGGGATGATTCTGTTTGCATCCAACTTATAACGTCCATTCATAAAAGATGGCCGGAATATAAAAAACATGTATCCGTAGAAATACCACCATACCTTCCCTCTAGAAATGATCTTCCAATGCATGATGGTGTGATTTCCGTGGTGAAAGTGTAGTCGTTCCACCCGGTGTAACATTGCGTCTCACGAAAACCACCGATTAGGTATACGGCAGTTATAAGACCTGTATTGGTAGCCGGGAATGGAAACTCGAGTCTGTGAACCCTTATGAAACTGCATCACCTGTCAAATGGCTGACAAATCTGCACGGGTGGCCCTGGTGCAGCCTGATCCGTTATCGGGGACCGTGGGAGAGACTTCGTTTGGATTTTGTAGATTCATGCTATTCAGGACCGGCAACGTAATCTCATTGGTCGAATACGAGAGTAAATGGCGGGAAGTCGCATTTACCTCAGACATTACCGCATGTACGACGATAACATTTCTCTCCACAGTGAGAAGGTTATCTAGGGGAGCTTGTGACCGACAATGGCCAGCCGCTAACATCTCATGAATTTGAAAGCTTTCTTCGTATCATACCCAAAATATAAAACATATTGCCGAATTGGGACCGTATAGCCTCACGAAGGGAGCTTAGGAGTAGAACGGTTTAACCGATTCTGAATGAGACCATACAAATGGCTCGATTGAAGTAGAAACCAAAGCACTGGATTTATTGGAACATATCGTGTGACTCGACACGCAACAACAGGGAAATGGCTATTGTGATCTTGCATTGTCAGCACGTGAATACATTGCTGGACGTCAACACTGAACGGATACATTGCTAGACACATCTCACCACGCTCAAATGTTGAGATTGAGTCCAAACACATAAGAAATGTTTTGAGACCAGATGATGAACTGATTGCTAGTCGAGAATCAAACCAACAGCCATACCAAGAAGGGCAAAATTTAGTTGTTTGATAGTTTATTAACACGGATTTGTTATATATTCTGTTACAAAGTTATTGATTATATTGTGTTATGTTTGTTGTATTTCATATTGAAACTTTGGAAGACAAAGCATAATTAGGTCCTTATAAAATGAGAGGAGATGGGCGTCTTGCGCAGAATTAGATATGGTGGATGGGAGCTAACTCCTGCGACCATGCCATTAGACTGCTTGCGCCCTCTGTATATCCATACAGCAGACATTTAAATAAAGGCCAGCATTCGTTTCTCTGATGATTCAGATTGAATTCGAATTCATATTCTCGTGGCTGATTAATTCCAGCAGCCCCATGGATTATCACAATTCAGCTCGCCTTTCATTGGATCATGATATTTCATTCGTCGAGTCTGTGGGAGTTTATTCGGACCCGATAAATTCCGCAATACGGAGAAGGAATCCAGATCCAGACAGAATTTTGAACCGAAGATGCCGGCTGTAACCCACACAACCATAGCCTGAATTCAGACTCAGTTATCCATTGGATAAGAAAGTCCGTTCAGACAGCGAAAATGATTTTCAGTCAACACTCAACCACTGAAGAAGTATCCTTAAAATATCATTACTTGATCAAAAAGAGAAAAGTCTATCGCTACTGAACTCTTGTTTTAACTAGATCTTCTGATATTATTCACGGCCACATGTATAACAGGTTAAGGCACTCCCGCTCTCTAAAATGGAGATAAAAAATGTCGGTTTTGCTCAATAAATCAGTTCACAAAATGAATTCAGCAAAATCCTCTTGGGGCACACACAGGCATATATATCCCCATCAAATGGTAGCAAAAAATAAATAAATTGTCATCTATCTGATTTGCATAATAATAGGACAAAAGTAGTATAGAAAACACGGATAGACTCTTATTGACCTCAAAAATTTGCATATTGAGGCGGTCACGTGGCAGAGGTCAAAGGTCATTGAGTGCACTTGAGCATGTACTGACCTGTATCCTCTCATCCCGTCCATCATCTGACCTTGGATCATGTTTAGACATGTTAGGGGATTCCTCCGCGGTGATGCGGTTTGGCGGTGATGCGGTCTGCCTCCGCGGACAGAAAGTAGTCCCAAATACGTGGGTTTTCGTGAGAATGTTCGGCAATCTTCAGGGGCGTTAGGGGCCAGTAGTGGACTGATTGGATCGAGTGAGGTGTCAAAGTGAAGCGCTCCTCCAGGATCATATGGAATGCATGTACTGACTTGTAGCTAGATTTTTCCATCATGCGGCGGTCACGTGATCAGGAATGCATGCACTGACTTGTATGCCGTCCATTCATTTGGGTCGGGGACTTGGGGTCCCTACGGAAGGATTTGCAAGTCATGGAGGATTTGTCCCGAAAATATAAAAAGCGGAACACGGACTTTATTAACGAATATTATGGATTAAGAATACTGATCAGCGATACGGATTTGATATTTTTGAAACATCATAATGTCTTGCCGGCATCATTGAAAACTGCAGGAAACAAGCCTAGGTTTATGTATACTATGATTGTCTTTTTGAATTTGGTGCTAATACTGTTATATGGAATATGGAATAGGTCTTTGGATTATGGACGCGGATATTCTCTAATGGACGACGGCTGAATTATGAATGACGGTCCAGACGCTTGTAATTTACCCCTACAATAGAGGAAAATCCCTATCAACCCTATCCCAAAGGGCGAATATCGGTCCCCCCGGGCTGATCGGGGCCTGGGTGCAGGATGGGTGTATGTAAATTTAGGATTTGTCCCGAAAATATAAAAAGCGGAACACCGATTTTACCCCTACAAAGGGGAAAACTCCTATCAACCTTGTCCAAAAGGGCTAATATCGGTCCCTGGCTTATCGGGGCCTGCTGAGAGAGGTAGGGTGGGGGAGTGGGTGCATGTAATTGAGGATTTGTCCCGAAAATATAAAAAGCGGAACACAGATTTTATCCCTAAAATAGGGGAAAACTGCTATCAACCACGTCTAGTGAGGCTTATCGGAGCCTGCCGACAGAGGTAGGATGGGGAGTGGGTGCATGTAAATTGAGGATTTGTCCCGAAAATATAAAAAAGCGGAACACGGACTTTACCCATACAATAGAGGAAAACCCCTATCCCATAGGGCGAATATCGGTCCCCCGGGCTGATCGGGGCCTGGGTGCAGGGTGGGTGTATGTAAATTTAGGATATGTCCCGAAAATATAAAAAGCGGAACACGGACTTTATCCCTACAATAAGGGAAAACTCCTATCAGCCCTATCCCAGAGGGCTAATGGGACAAGACCACTATTAAAAATAGTGCCGATCCGTTAACCCCTTTAGGCAACCTCTACCAGAGAAGTGAATTGTTTTTCAATATTTTTTCCAGTCTCTGTTGCGACGAATAATTGAAGGCCAGTGGTATGTGTTTGGTTTCGCAGAGAGTTTGATTTTAACTCAAGGCCTAATAAGGTGTTGCTTTGAGGGACTATTTGGGTGCCTGTGCACCGCTTTCTGAAAGCAGAGAAAAAAGCCAAATTTATGACGTCATTTGTAGGAGCGCGCATAACTCGAAATTTCAATGGGCGACCCCCATCAAGAAGTCTCTCCGGTTGTAGCACTTGAATTAAAGTACTTCTGGCCGAAATATGGAAGTCGAGACTTAATTAATGAATCGAGGAGATGCAATTACGTTAACAGTTTTTAACATTGCCACCAATGTAAATTGTAATAGTGGTCAGGACCCTAATATCGGTCCCCTGGCTGATCGGGGCCTGGGTGCAGGGTGGGTGTATGTAAATTTAGGATTTGTCCCGAAAATATAAAAAGCGGAACACGGACTTTACCCCTAAAATAAGGGAAAACTCCTATCAGCCCTATCCCAAAGGGCTAATATCGGTCCCTGGCTTATCGGGGCCTGCTGAGCGAGGTAGAGTGAGGGATTGGGTGTATGTAAATTTAGGATTTGTCCCGAAAATGTAAAAAGCGGAACACGGACTTTACCCCTACAATAGGGGAAAACTTCTATCAACCTTGTCCAAAAGGGCTAATATCGGTGCTTGGCTTGTCGGGGCCTGCTGAGAGAGGTAGGATGGGGGAGTGGGTGCATTTAAATTGAGGATTTGTCCCGAAAATATAAAAAGCGGAACACGGACTTTATCCCTAAAATAGAGGAAAACTTCTATCAACCACGTCTAGTGGGCCTCATGGGAGCCTGCCGACAGAGGTAGGATGGGGAGCGGGTGCATGTAAATTGAGGATTTGTCCCGAAAATATAAAAGGCGGAACACGGACTTTACCCCTACAATAGGGGAAAACTCTTATCAACCTTGTCCAAAAGAGCTAATATCGGTCCCTGGCTTATCGGGGCCTGCTGAGACAGGTAGGGTGGGGGAGTGGGTGTATGTATATTTAGGATTTGTCCCGAAAATATCAAAAGCGGAACACGGACTTTACCCCTACAATAGGGGAACACTCCTATCAACCTTGTTCCGAAGGGCTAATATCGATCCCAGGCTTATCGGTGCCTGCTGAGAGAGGTAGGGTTTTAGGGCCCCGAGCTCCGAGCTCCGAGCTCCCGCCTGCCTCATCCCCGAGCTCCGAGCTCCGAGCTATCGACTACTCCATCCCCGAGCTCCGCGCTTCCGTCGTTACGCCTTAACGCCCTAGCATAACGCCTTGACGCCATGATATACACAGATGAAAGAAAAACAACAACATCAAGGATGAGAGATGAGAGAACAACAACAACATGGTTTTTTTTCATATGGTTTATTCGCCCCTCCAGTACATCATACCCACGCTGGGGGAGCCGCGTTGGGTATGTCTACAATTCGAGAAGACACTTGTCTAATCAGAGGCCGCCATTTGGCGCTGTATCAGTCATATTCCTTCTTGCCTGTTACTGCGTTAGATGTATTCTCGGCTGCTCTTTTCCAAACTTTCATCTTTGCTCGGTGTGACCTAATCGTCGTCGGGCAGGCCTGGATATTGTTCGGACAGCATATCGTGAAAGAGTTGTTTGCGCATCCTGATCGCATTTTCCAGGGAATCAGTGTGTGGTAGCCCCATATCCTCATCCAAGTGACGCTTGGTCGTCATGATGGACCTGTGCGTGGGGTCGCCTTTCATTTCAAGCGGTAGTAAGGTATACTGTTCATAGATCGCCATGGCTGTTTTCCTGATGCAGGGGCGCATTTGGGTGTACGCCTGTTGTAAGTTATCCTGTCCGGCGTCCTCGATCGCTGCAGCATGAGTATTGATAGCTGCTGTCACAATACGATCACAGAAGGAAGGTTCTGCCTCACTTTCCTGGTATGTAGGCTGACTATCTGAGGTCAAGCTCTCCGTATCAGTATATAGACTCTCAGCAATCTCACTTTCTTGGGATGTAGGCTGACTATCTGAGGTCAAGCTCTCCTTATCAGTAGATAAGACTCTCATCAATTTCTGTATCGGCTCATCGTGCCTCGGAGTCTTCAATCCCATGTATATTTTTCTCGTGTCGCATCATATCGTAACGTCTGGTGAACGTGCGTTGGCAAGTATAAGCCATATTGACGGTTGAACGTCGACTGTGCGTGTTTTGGCAATACACTTGCTTTTATAGACAGTAACGCCCGTCAACGCTTAGCTTAACGCTTCAACGCCCTGGTGTACTAGCTCAGAAGCCCTGATTTTCATGGAATTGCCACCAATACATCGAAATGCAGCGACGCCCGTCAACGCCCGTCGTTACGCCTTAACGCCCGTCTCAACGCCCGTCAACACCCGTCGTTACGCTTTAACATCCGTCTCAATGCCTTAACGCCCTATCTGTACGCCTTAACGCCCGTCTCAGCGCCTTAACGAGCGATAAAGGGGTTTTGGAGGCCGATTAACCTTCGAACTCTGAGTGAACTTTCGGTCATGTGACCGGAAGTGACCTTTGACCACGTGACCGGAAGTGACCTTTGAGACTGCGCTGCTCGAAAGTGACGTCATCGTACGCAGGCGCGCACACACACACACCCATACCTGGTGCACCCTGTACCCTATAGCCCGTAGGCCCCGATAGGCCAGTTACCGATATTAGCTCTTTGGGACAAGGTTGATAGGAGTTTTCCCCTATTGCAGGGGTAAAGTCCGTGTTCCGCTTTTGATCTTTTCGGGACAAATCCTAAATTTACATGCACCCACTCCCCCACCCTACCTCTGTCAGCAGGCCCCGATAAGGCAGGGACCGATATTAGCCCTTTTGGACAAGGTTGATAGGAGTTTCCCCTATTTTAGGGATAAAGTCCGTATTCCGCTTTTTTATATTTTCGGGACAAATCCTCAAGTTACATGCACCCACTCCCCCACCCTACCTCTCTCAGCAGGCCCCGATAAGCTGGGGACCGATATTAGCCCTTTTGGACAAGGTTGATATGAGTTTTCCCCTATTGTAGGGGTAAAGTCCGTGTTTCGCTTTTTATATTTTCGGGACAAATCCTAAATTTACATACACCCACTCCCCACAGGCCCCGATAGGCCAGGGACCGATATTAGCCCTTTGGGACAAGGTTGATCGGAGTTTCCCCTATTTTAGGGATAAAGTCCGTTTTCCGCTTTTTATATTTTCGGGACAAATCCTCAAGGTACATGCACCCACTCCCCCACCCTACCTCTCTCAGCAGGCTCCGATAAGCCGGGGACCGATATTAGCCCTTTTGGACAAGGTTGATAGGAGTTTTCCCTTATTGTAGGGGTAAAGTCCGTGTTCCGCTTTTTATATTTTCGGGACATATCCTAAATTTGCATGCACCCACTCCCCACCCTACCTCTCTGAGCAGGTCCCGATTAGCCAGAAGACCGATATTAGCCCTTTGGGATAGCGCTGATAGGAGTTTTCACTTATTGTAGGGGTAAAGTCCGTGTTCCGTTTTTTACAATTTCGGGACAAATCCTAAATTTCCCGGTTCATACTTTATGTAAGAATCACGAGACAATGCATACAATAGCCAAGTCTGGGAACAACAAT
Source organism: Hanleya hanleyi (assembly GCA_036873755.1). NCBI lineage: Eukaryota > Metazoa > Mollusca > Polyplacophora > Lepidopleurida > Hanleyidae > Hanleya > Hanleya hanleyi. Next base: position 110,710 of record JAVTVY010037089.1, read on the forward strand.
GTGTCTAGACCGTTGCCTTTTCAATGACACAAAGACAAAGGACAATAGTTCCTACATGAAGTATCGACCAAAATTTCCATACACCCACCCTGCACCCAGGCCCTGATCCTGATCAGCACGGGGGACCGATATTCGCCCTTTGGGATAGGGTTGATAGGGGTTTTCCTCTATTGTAGGGGTAAAGTCCGTGTTCCGTTTTTCGGGACAAATCCTCATTTTACATGCACCCATCCGTGACTTGATAGGCAGTCCCCGATAAGCCCGGGGACCGATATTAACCCTTTGGGATAGGGTTGATAGGGTTTTTCCTCTATTGTAGGGGTAAATTACAAGCGTCTAGTCCGTCATTCATAATCCAGCAGTCGTCCATTAGAGAATATCCGCGTCCATAATCCAAAGACCTATTCCATTTTTCATATAACAGTATCAGCACCAAATTCAAAAAGACAATCATAGTATACAAAAACTGCTAGTTTCCTGCAAGAGAGAAGCGGTCAACAGTTTTCAATGATGCCGGCAATACATCATGATGTTCCAAAAATATCAAATCCGTACCGCTGATCAGTATTCTTAATCCGTGTTCCGCTTTTTATATTTTCGAGACAAATCCTCATTTTACATACACCCACCCATGACTTGCAAAATCCTTCCGTAGGGACCCCAAGTCCCCGACTCAAATGAATGGGCGGCATACAAGTCAGTACATGCATTCCTGATCACGTGACCGCCGCATGATGGAAAAGAACAGATACAGGTCAGTACATAAATTCCATATGATCCTGGAGGAGCGCTTCACTTTGACCCCTCACTCGATCCAATCAGTCCACTACGGGTCCCTCCCGCCCCTGAAGATTGCCGAACATTCTCACGAAAACCCACGTAAGTTTTGGGACTACTTTCTGTCCGCGGAGGCAGACCGCATCACCCCCAAACCGCATCACCGCGGAGGAATCCCCTAACATGTCTAAACATGATCCAAGATCAGATGATGGACGGGATGAGAGGATACAGGTCAGTACATGCTCAAGTGCACTCAATGACCTTTGACCTCCGCCACGTGACTGCCTCAATATGCAATTTTTTTAGGTCAATAAGAGTCTATCCGTGTTTTCTATACTACTGACAAACAGCTGTCGTGCTATTTGAACAACATTGACCAGCTCTTCAAATAGCAAATTAATTTTAGGACATGGAACAATAGATAAATTAATGCGCCTGAAGTGTTGAAGCATTGATTAATTGGCAATCAAAAGTTATTGAGCAAAAACGACCATTTTACCTCCATTTTAGAGAGCGGGATCGCTCTAACCTGTACCACGGATCAAAACCGGTCCCGGTATATATAGCATGCAGTTAGAAACTACATAACATATTGAACAACAAAACAACGGAGAATATGGAGAAAAAAAATTTCTGTTTCATTGATAAAATAACAAAATCGGAATGAAAAGTATAACTTTATTAACTTGGTTCTCAGTAGCCTATAAATATATGTTCTAGTATATTTTTATTTTCATTTTGTGTTTCCTTCTTTGGGTCTTCTGTTTGTTATTTTTTGAAGGATAAGTGGTACGTCCGTGGTAGTATTGTTCATCTGAAATGATATATAAAATTTCAGCCATGTTATATATATATATAATTTGCTTTTCATTGGTATATCTATCGTCCCACATCTAAATACATGATATGGTACACTTCTGGAAAAATGGTACACTGGAAAAAATATGTTCTATTTCTAAAGACACGAGGTACATTTCGAACATATACATGTAATATATGTTCACGTTTTCAGCACGTATATAGGTTCTACATACATTTCTAACACATCAGCATGAATATGTTTAGGAGTTCAAACGTACAATTTCCGATACATTTCTAACAGATTTGTGTTTCAAACGTATGATTGAACATGTTCCCAAACTATACCTATCTTTTGTGATTAGACATAAACATATAATTTACAGGGTATTGTAAGATCCGTCATTCATTAGTAAGTCCTGGTCCATGCATACCGCCTTTCTGTGTGAATGAGATGTTCTTAGTTTTAAAATATGTGTCAAACTTGTAAATAAACCGCAAATTTCATCACATTTGATTTTGTAGTTTGAAAATATCTAATATTGGGAAAAGGACGTGGCGCGGTTTAGCGAGCTTTATGACCCCATTGAGGTGCGGGTAAAATGCCAATAATGAAATATTATATGTATCAAAGAAAGTTATCTATTGGCATTGGCATTATCTATTTAAATTTATCTAAAAGCACAACATTGTGGTGTATATACTCAGAATAAATTACAAGGCCTCATGATGATACTCGGAAAGTATTTGTGCAAGCTTCGTTTTCAGGGGAAATCACCTTCTAGTTAGTCTGTGTAAACATATGAAGATCGACGAGAACCACAATCAGTTTAGATACACTAGTTGTGGACCAAATACGGTTCTAGTTCTGGTCGATCATCATATGACGACAGCGAGAAATAGAATATTGTGTTTGCACCTGTAAAATAAGCGATTTTGCAAAAATACACTACTTCACTGCCATGCTATTCGAGAAACGTCAGACTCAATACCTTGTAATTATTCTGAGTATACTACGCAATATTCTACTTTATGCCAATCGAGTAATGCTTCATTTTTTAGCACCCAAAGCGCATCTCATGGGGGCCAAAATCTCGCTAAATCGCGTCACATCCTTTCTAACAATTTATCGTTCAAAAAATTGATTTAAAACGGTGAAATTGTGAATTTTGATAACATTGCAGTGACCTGTTTGACTTTCTTTCGAAACAGAGTTTACAAGAGTGTTCAGATTTGAAAGCTATTGTCGTCCACTTTCTAACTGTGCAATTTACTTGAAAGGTATAAAGCGCAGTTCTCTATGCATGGTGCTGGAAAAAATTGCATGGTACTAAAAATTCCCATCAAAGACATATGGTAGCTCAATATATGAGCCACTAAAAATACCACAGGGACCAAAGTTTGAACTGAGATATTACATTGAGTTCTAGAGAGAACTGCTATGCAGGGACCGCGAAGCAAAGGGTTCTGAGTGTACTCCTATCTAAGGTGGCACCAATTTTTTTCAGCATTTAACATGGGCGATATAGAGTTCAGCCCCCTCGCTTTCAAACACACTTCGAGGCGCCTGCTATGACAGAATACATACCTTTGGATCCAACACTGAATCTGTTACCTGTGTTGTATTGTCTGGGTGCAAAGGATTATCTGTAAAATCAACAGCAAAAACAAATGTGACACAATAGCAGATTGATGATGTTTGTACCGGTACATCATTCACTAGACATAATGAACATCCGTTTTGCACGGTATGGTAAATCGTACTGTTAAACGCACTTCTTAAGTTCTCCGAAAAGACCCGTTTATATCAAGCAATTTTGGCCCAGGTATACTCTCTAAACCAAATTAAGTGAAAAGTTCACTCGAGTAAGAGTGAAAATTCATCCCACTCAAGTTGAGTGAAATTCCCTCAAGCTGAGTGAAATTCACCGAAGTTTGAGTTGATCAATCACTTAAGTTGAGTGAAGTAGATTCCACTCAATTAAGTCACTTTGAGTGATACTCATTCAGATTGAGTGGAAATCGCTCAACAATATTTTATCGAACACTGGTGCTATAAACACCGCTTAATAACGCCATACGAATCAGTCAATAAACACCGCTTAATAACGCCATACGAATCAGTCAATCACAATGTTTGTTACACCGGTCCGATCTTCCGCCTAGACAGAGACCTAACGTGGTTCGTTTGCTGCAGACCGCAGCTGGACATGTTGTCACGACATGCGTTTAGCGCGCCTTGTTTGATACAGACGCTTCAAGTGAGCAAATAACGTTCTCCGTTTGTCACTGGCGAGCCGATTGGCTGGCTAATCCTTTTCGAATTCTTAGCGGGAATATACGAGTTTTCCAAGCGAGCAGCAAGTCGAGATTGTATTTCTTAAATCCTACCACCACGGTTTACTGAGATTGGGCGATTATTTACTTTCTATATCCCGTCGATATGGTACCGAGTAGGTTACACATCCCATTCACTTATTCCCAGATATATCTGTACATGAAACCGATTAACAGTAACAGCAGCACTTAACATGAAACTTGGGAGTCACATCATGTCAAAGATTGTACCGTAAACCGGTAGGTCTGAGCTTGTGAATATATGGACACGCCCGGGGAAGTACCGTCCAACTGACCCCCGTTTCGGAACTTTCTAAATAGAACACAAATCCTATCAACATACCTTGAAAGTTGCCTTAATAGTCCCATTATATCCTTTTCTCTGACATGGCAATATAGATAAAACAACTGAGTGTACAGTAGTGACACACCAGCAGAATTTATCAAGAGCTATATGGACACCACAAAATGTCAAAATTACAAAGACCGGTCACTGAACGGCCATTGTGATTATGGTGTTCATGATCATAGCTCTTGAGGAATTCTGCTGCTGTATTATAATTTCTACCTTACACCCAGTTGTGTTATCTATATTGTCATGTCAGAGAAAAGGATATTAAGTGACCATAAATGCTACTTTCAAGGTATGTATTATGATTTATGTTCTAAATAAGACACATGAAGCTCCGAAAAACGAATCAGCTCGACGGTACGTCCCCGAGCGTGTCCTTTTTCCTCCCGCCCCAGACGTACCTGTTTACCTACGCTATGTCATAGATAGCCAATAAAGATAGGAGCTGTTCGAACAATCGCCCACCGATAGTTTCTTTGAACTATAGCAAGTTACGGGTAGTGCTTTTCAAGGGGATATGTACGTTTCCTACGAATATCGTAGTCACCGCGAGTAGGTGTAGTAATAAATATACCGGTAATGCACGCAAATATGTATACGAGTAATAATGATTTTTTTAAAAATATTCCTTATATAACTACATCAATCACCTTTCGGATATGTACATTTCTAGGAACCATGCTTATCTATTTTACAGGTAAAAAAAGTGCATTGTGTTATAGTAACCTGCAATAAAAAAAATCATTATCAATCAATAAACACCAAGTGACATGATGACATCGCACATTGCAGTGAATTGCACTGAATATGATACTGTGCATTAAGCTAAAAGTCTGGAGCTGAATTGGGTTATTTCGAGCACAAGCTAAGTCATTCTCGTCTCGCGAGACTCCCTACTGCGAGAAAGAGTCTCACGTGTAAATGGGAGCCATCCCCCCAAAATTTGGGGGGTGAGTAGGCGGCGTATGATTTTTACCGTCTGTATCCGGCTTGTCATTGACCTGCTGACTCCGCCGAGTTAGAAGCGAATTGCTAAACATAACGTGGGCTATATAATTGGGAAGTGACTCTTTCCGTTTCGGAGCATATCAATCGCGAACAAATTATTGTCGGTATGTATACTTGGCCGTGAAAGCGAGTTATCTAATACAGGAAGTAGTACGTACAGTTCCGATCCATTCTCAAAGAGAGCCGTGTCTACCGCAAGATGGTACATCTTCGGAAAATTTATCCCGGGTTCTTAGTGTGACATGTACTTGATCAGGGCAAGGCAGTTGCAGCATTTCTGTTCTTCATTCACTACATTGTACTGTTCACACGCCCTATGACATGTACTTTTGTTGCTATCATTATGCAAGTTTTGTTGTTAAAAAAGTAAAACTGAACGTTGAACTGTATTTATGGCCTATTCGTTTGAAGCAGCAGATATAAATTTAGTTGACCTAGATTCTGCATTGAAGATCAACCATTGAAACGCGGAAAACAACGAATTACGTCAATTATACCGTGTTTTCGCCTGCATGTTGTCTGATCGTACTATTCTTGTTTATCTGATGATGCTAAACAATAATGATCTTGTGATCTTTGGGTTAGGTCATAAATTTTCTGAAGATGTACCATTTTGCGTGTCTACCCATGGGAGAATAGTCCCGGTCGAGCGAGTGATGTCATGCTGCCTCGCTTTGAGATTGGAGATTCAAAAATGTCACCAGTTTACATGAGAGTCGCTTTGGTCTCCCGCGGGTAGACACGGCTCTCTTTGAGAATGAAGCTAAGTTGGATAGTAAAGGGAGCTCAGTCTATGCTCATAATGTCTAGAGTGGCCTCCCTTCGACTAATGCCTGTGCAGTTTCAACAGTACCCAAGACGTTGGTCTCCAGATAAAAGCAAACTATATTATTATAAGGTTATTCTTACCTTCGTATCCACATTTTCCCTCTATCCTTGATGAAGATGCGGAGTGATATGAATTCCACCAAGGCGGACGTCCGTCAAATACTCCGTGAGGAGTGATGCATTTGAGGCCTGACGAGCATCTGTTGGGAATAAATAACAATGATATAGGGAAACGTGATAGATGCCTCAAACAACATCTCAAAGAACATCCAGAAAAACATAAAAAAGTGAAATATTAAAAGAAACCCTTCAATAAGACACATCAAATCTCTTTTTAACCATGGGCTTAAGCCTCAAAAGAACTCACTCTATTCAGATAATATGTATCACCCAGCGGTTATTCATTAAAGTTACATTTGTTCTACCTTTGTATAAACTTGTGCTCACCTCATAAGCCAACCGTTTAACAACCGCTGTGTTTACGCAATCAATGTTTAACAAGCATGTATGTATTAGTCTGATCACATGTATTGTTTACTTTTATTTTCACCAATCACTGTACAGTACCCTTAACCCTATCCACACCGAACATGTATATATTAGATATTTTACCTAGTACTTGTTACTTGCTGACGATGCCCTGATATACACCGAAATGTACAAGTCGTTTTAACAACATCATGAATTTGTCATTCTTTGGAGTTACACTACTACTCGTGTATTATGTTCGATATTTGCTAAGATACGCGTGGGTATCACCAGGATTTCTCGAGAGGGGGTCGTTTAATATGCTTGCTTATTAGAGAGCCCATAACATACGGTTTGGCGCTGAAAGGGGGTCGTTCGCACCGAGCGCCCCGCCCTACCCCCTATCGCCCACCCCGCTAACGACGCCCTTGATACTCACGGTGGTTTGCGATAGTTGCACATGTCGCCGATCTTCAGTTTACAGACCTTACAACAGCCACAGATCCAAAAACCGTATTCGTCGCATTCAGGCTCCGGTGGGCAGGTGATATCGAAACAACGACACGACAGAGAGTCCACGATAGACACAGACACAAGCGTCACTAACAGACAGGCTGCCAGTCTTACAGCTGTATTCATCTTGTCTCGAGTGTTGTATGATTGCGAATAGCATTCAAGCTAGGCTTCTTTTAACTTGGACAAATGTCAACGTTTAATGACGTCATCTAACTTTTTTGTTTCAGTACCAGTAGCCTACAGGATGTTCATTTGCTCTTTGTCAATCGGGTATTGTTTTATTTACAGAATTGTGTATAGTTCATTCGTTCCGTGAAATGCGGATTAGAATGTATCACGGACATGCCCTTATACAGAAGCGTAGACTATGGTGTTCTATTTGGGCCAAATGTGTGTCGCATCGACTTTCATGAAAGCGACGCGCGACGCGAAACTCGATGTCGTCTTTTTGCGTCGCTCGTTGAGTTTTGCAATGTCAAGAGACAGGAAGGAATGTCGACATCGTCATTTGAAACGCGGCGTCGCGTCACGGAGTTTTGAAATTCAATGTAGATGGCTTACTGCGCATGTCTGGGTATCACTTATCCTTGAAAATTGGAAACCGCCATTTTGTAAAAGCTCAAATTTTAATGGTGAATAAATATCCGGTTAAAATAAGAGTATTTTACTTTATTATATAACGTATGTGCATTAGATCATATACATTGATAACCATGTAGATAGGTAATAGTATATGAACGGTTAATAATAATTTCGGTCGTTTTATTATAATTATTCAGACGCTATTTCAAAAAGTGACCGGAACGAAGCCTCATTTTAAACTATCTTACGGAGGCCGATAGGTTTTCAGGGGTTTTCGTTATTTTTAATATTTTCTACAAACACTTTCATGATTCAAGCTAGCACGTTTGAAACCTTTACATCACGGCCAATGTATTTGATATAATAAAACGATTTCATGTAAATTGTAAACTGAATGCTATTTGTGAAATGTATATGCTATTTGTATATGTTTATGAATAGTGTAGATTGTATAGTTTTGATTTATGTGAACAAGTATGTTAATATGTATTATTATGTTGTTATGTCAGATAATCAACTGATCAATAAAACATCAAATACACTATATTTTGAGTTTGCGTTCTTTCCCTCTTTACTGTTTAGTATATGCTTCTATGTTTCCTATGTCCATACTGGTTAGATCTCAGTGGGAAGTTCCAAAACACGGCGGGGACCTCGGTGGCCGAGTGGCCTAAAACGCTTCGCTAGTGATCGCTGGCCTCACACCGCTCAACCGGCACGGGTCTGCTGGTGATGCGTGAAAGTTTGCCAGTTACTTGCTGACGGGTGGTGCTTGTTCTTGTGTACTCCAGCATCTTCCACCACTTAAACTGGCTGTCGACATTTGAATGAAATATTCTTGAGTGTGACATTAAACCCAATACCCTCTTCAATACACGCCTTTGCCCTAAGATACCCATCAATTAACGTTTCCCACTTCTAGCAGTTAACGTTCCCGAGAAATAGACCCACTTCCGGTATGATGGCGACATTTTCCAATATCGACTAGAGATATTAGCTATTTCCGGTTTTTGATGATGTCATTTTCGGTTTTGTAGACATTGTCTGAAATGTCTGCCATGATATTATACGCATAACATCTGTGTGAACATACTGACCAATTTTCGTGGCCATGTACCTCCGGGATCGCGGTCAAATTCTGATGGTGCAAAAAAATCAGGTCACCATGTTAAAAGATAGGAGGAAATGAGGTATATAAACATCTGGTATTACTTACTTACGCCATTTTAAATCTTCAGCTTAGGTGGCTCTACTGCCACTTTACGCTTCCGTATCTTATTTTTTTGTAAATAAATAAAATGAGACGAACGCGAATAAAGGATGGTTCAAATTTAGACTTCACAAATCAAAACGCACCCATGATTGCCTCCTCAGAGAGCCAGTCGAAATCATTTCCTATTAAGAGGTTCGACCACACACGGGAACGAGACGCGTCAAGGCTATTGATAAGCCCGAGAACAAATGTGATCTTTAGGTGCAGATAACCACCAAATCATCAATGATTTTAACTGTATTCAATACAGTTAAAATCATTGATGATAATTCGAGTGGTTTGTGTACGAGAATTGTATCAATTTGAGAGACTGATCTCATGTCGCAAACTATTGCAAATCATAGGCTACACAATGCTCCAGTCCCCTGGGCTGTCCTGCAGAACATGAGGCTTTAAACGACTTGCATTCGGCATGGGGGTCCAAATTGACAAAAAATCTTTGTCAAGATTCCTTACGTACTATATCGATTCTTTTCCCAGGTGAGATAATTTCGATGAACATGCATTTCTAATACTAGTGGCAAAATTGTCACCCGACTGAGTGGAGACCACTGGCGAGCTGGCAATTAAACGCAACATAGAAATGTGGTGGAAGCAGATGCCGGCGTAATGACAAGAAGTCCTTTGACCTCACATGCCAATAACCTGACTGCATATCTAAAAATATCACAGGAACATGAAAATATTCTTGTAATGATTTGTATCTCAGCCACGCTTTTATTGGAGATGTTTATGTGGGCATCTTGGAAGGCATGACCACACGGTCCCTAGCACCGGCTTAAGCGGTATTAGATACAAATGATGTAATAGCGTTCTTATTCAGAACACGTGGGTGAAGCCCGACGCCGACCAAGCGCTTCATTTTCCACCATGTTATCCACATACACAAACTAAAATCACAATGATGTGTACAGAGGGAAACCCTCGGGAACGAGACGTCCACCAGCAGACACACCATACACAGATAACATTCAAACTGAATATATAAATGTGGTGAAGAAAGAGGCCCCCACCTGCCAATATTCTGACTGTATATCTAAAAACATTACAAGAACGAAAAATCATTCTTGTGATGATTTGTAGCTCATTCACGCTTTTATTGTAGATGTTCATGTGGACACCTTGTATGGCATGACCACCCGGCCCGCGTGAAGCCCGATGCCGATCATGCGCTTCATTCTCCACCATGTTAACCACTGCCGCAAACTACAATTCACAACACTTGGACCGCACAACCGCTGCGGGGGGCCTCTAATCTGCTTATCGATTTTAACATGATTTTTGCAATTTAATAAAGAAAACTGTTTATTTCCTGAAAACTTTTGCAACTTGAACCAGGTAACGCGGTGCTTCAGTTTCCAAAACTCTGTATTGGTTGATGTTCGAGGTGTGAATTTCGACCATAGAAAACAGATAAAATTCCACAGAATATACAACCCAGCGCAACATTCGAAAAAAAAACTGAGGCACAATTCTTTTGTTGAAAATGTGTTCCACTTGGCAAAGACATCAGTTGAATGGAAAATTTAGAACTTCTCGTTAAAGAAACCTTTGAAAATGAAGGCTAATTCAGAGATCACTTCATATTTCAGGGCCATTATATCCACATTTTAGTAATCCTACATGGCCAAATAATCTATTTATTAATATGTATTGACCATGTACATAGTTTTCACGATAGAAAGACAAATGCAAGTGTGTGAATTTAACCTGGTGAATCCATGTCGTTAAGTCATTCTCGTAAACAAACAAGTCTAATACAGTTCAAGTCGGTGTATATGTACTTTTCGTATCTGACATTATCCTAACTACTGCTGCATCACACATTTGGTGGTCCCACCCACCAGTCCAATTATTTGGATAGGAATCATACCCGCCGGATGTGATGTCGAGGAAATACGGTTAGTATTATTATGAGAGTTTGATTCAATTTTACTGGCTATCGAAAAAGTTGTTTAGAAAGTATTATTATTTGAAGAAAACACGGCTATGTACGGGTCACGTCACAATCGGGTTATATAAGATCAGATCGTACTATCAATGTGGACAGTGGTTGACTGAGTGGTTGACTGGCTGATTCGTGTTCGGACTAATGGATGTAAGCATGGGTGACAAATCTGAGGTGATATACAGGCCTATCCATCGGGATAACTTTCGATATATCTCCATGGTTGACACGCTTAAACTTGTCCCATAGCTGAATTTCCAAGTCATTGTGTAGGATATATTGTATATGTCACCCACGCTTCGAATGTGGATGTCCATATGGACGCATTGAAGGTAGTACATTACTTGATGTGCAAACGGTCCCTATAGATTCGGGTTAAGCGGATTTAAACACACATTACGAGGCGTAACGCCTGAGAAGCAGGACACTAATGACGTATTTCGCTATCAGTATGCGATTATTATCGCGCAATTTGAGAAATATTGAGTGAAAGCGCTTGGTTGCACAGACTTGTCGATATCGTCGATTACACAAAGTTCGAGACTGTCATCAATTCTCGTCTCGTATCACGTTGGGCACACCGGTTCTCGTCAGATCATAGCAGTTAAGCAACGTTGAGCTCGGTCAATACTTGGATGGATGACCGCGTGCTGTACTGGCTGGGCTGATCAGTGTCCTGGATAATAGGAACCGTGGCCACTCTCGTGTCCTGGCACATGTAGCCACCGTCGTGATATAACTGAAAAAATGTTGAGAACGACGTTATGCCAAACGGCAGACACCGATAACGATATCTCCCAAATGAGGTGATAAGTCTGAACATGTGCGACCAACCAGTAGGTGCTGCCATTCGGGAGACAACTCTAAAGATTCCATTCGTCTTATACAATCGCAGCATCTTCTTGGAAAGTAAATCGGGTCTCATGAATATGGATTAACAAACGCGATTCACGGAATTGGTCATTACAGCACATGACACCTTTAGAGATCTGAGCATTAGTATCAAACTATCCCTGTTTACTCTCGCCTAATCATTTCCATTGCTTGATTCAGCGCATGCACAATGGTAAAAGCAGAAAAGAATGCCGGTTAGTGACCTCTTGCTGTCAAAATGCGGCTGAACCGTCCTGGCCACTTGACCACTGAAGGCAAACAATGAGTATAACAAAAACACTTTGTTGGGTTATCATTTTTATTGAATATTATAAAACATCTGAGTAGCAGAATATCAGATCACTTTCCTCTCAAAAGAGATAACGACGTCAATGAGTGTACGGAATAATAAAGGATTTACAAATATATATACAAAACATTAACAATCCGCTAATACATTTCGCAGAAGTCTTGCATCCCATTTTTGCAATGTCTTGTATTGTACTCTCAACAAGATTTACGCATAGCACTCATGCTGATTCGTGGATATCTCGTAGATCCAAACATTTGGAAATCCAAACATAACATATCTCGTAGATCCAAACATAACTAGTAAGTTTATTCACATGTCACTGGTAGGAAGTTCATATAGCCGCCATTTTGTAAGCAAAAACGTTAGAAACGAGAGGAGCCCGAATTTGAAAATAACGCATTATTCTACCCAACTAGTCAGACCATGATTAGTGGCAAAATAGCTTTTTTGTCCGCAGCCAATATAAGCAGGACTGATTCAAATAATATCAAAATGTCACTCCGTTGATCGATCTGAAACCTTCCATATTTCTTTTTGTTTCCCCTGACCTCTATATCATAAAAAGTAAGTTCAAATCAACCAAACTGACCAATCAAAACACGCTTTAGGTTCGCTAGGGCTGTTTGAAAATGTTAGCTGCTGGAGTCGGTTATCTCTTGAAGCAGCTATTTGATTGGTCAATTACCGGAGGTCGCAGGACATGGCGATTACATGAATGCCGTCAGATCTATCAGCTAAGCAGCATTTAGGTATTATTTTAATTACATTGAGTCAACGTTTGGATTTCTTCATGATTTACGACAATTCATGGCAAAATTATTGATAGTATTACAATGAAATGTACATTACCGAGAATGATATGCGGAGATTCTTGCGCATAGCTTGTTCATACGCCCATGATAAGCTTTCACTTACCATCCCGAGCCGTAGCTGTTGAACTCGGATGGTGAAAGTGAAAAGTTTGCAGAATATAACATATTTCAAAACACAATCCCTCACTTGCACCAAATTCAAGTTATTCCTTTAACAATAGAGATGAGTGGATAGCACGTGTAGATGCATTGAGACCTGGTTTACCGGGGTTCGTTCATTCACTCTTTCCTATCTCTTTGGCCTGGAAAATATTTTTAATCAATGATAACTGGACTATTTTCGACTTCAAGTTCATAATGAAATCATAATGCTCATTTCTTGGGATAGTATATTAATTTGATCATATTTATCATATTTACACCAGTTTTTTATGGTTAAAACTGACCCAGGCTAAAGAGACAGGACAGAAAGTGGACGAAAGAACCGCTGCGAGCCACGCCTCAATGCACCTGTTGGTGCCATCGGCGCAGCTCTATTGTTAAAGAATTAACTTGAATTTTGTGTAAGTGTGGATTAATATACATGAATTATATTAAATAGTATATTTACATAAATTGAATAGGCATGTGTATAATAAAATGATTCACTGTGATCGAAACATATATGTGCTGATTATTATACCTATACGAGAAACTGCAGTTTTGGCCTTTTTTTTCTTTTTACAAGTGCGAAATTAAATTTCTGTGATTATGATTATTCTATCATTCAGCATGAAAAACATATAAAAAATGATATTCAGAAACAGCACATTTAATGTGTACATATAATAATGGAATATATGAAATAAATATATATTAATGGGATTTCATTAAATGTAGTGTAAATATGGGCATTGTTTATTTATTGATACCGGTGTGAAAGAAACGGTGGTCCCTCAGATTTGAGTGTCCGCTCGCTATGATTTAACCCAGCCTGGACACTGACACTTGAAAATGGTCACCAGGATATCAAAGCCCCCCCCCTAGGTAAAACATAGGAGACCGGACACTGGTCTCTGGGGACTACCGTTTCTTTCACACCGGTACACTCTTAGAAAGTTGTGTGTTTCTGCCACACAAGTGGAACCCAGTCTGAACCAACCAAAAACAGTTGCAGGTAAAATTTGAAAATCGCGAAAATGGTTCTACATGTAAATGGAACAGATTTGGTTTCGCATGGAATCGATTTGTTTTTAATATTTGATGCTGTGTAGCAGCGGGAAGAACCGAAATTTCCATGAAATACACTGTGAAAGCCATAACCTTAAGGATGCGTTACCAATCGGGAGGTCTCGATATGCTATCACAAGGCGCGGATACACAACGACGCCTTTACCCGGGTTCAATTTGATCCTGATAAGAAGTGCTGGTGCCTGAACACTTATCCTGCACAGTGGAGCAATTGTGACTCGGCGATAGGGGGCGCTCATCATCCGAACGCATGGCACGATCATACGTAGAAACTTCTGCTCGTAGCCATGCGGTAACGGGTGCTATCTGAGTGTAATAGGGCGTTTCCCAAATGGTCACATCCGACTGGTCCCGTTACATCCGACATCGGTGCAATCACATTCATACAACGAAGACACACCTCCAGAAAGCGATCGATTGAAATGATCCCATGGTGGGCCTCGAAGTGCCCCCATCACAAAATAAAAAGCATATCATTTTCCTGTGGTCTGCCACCGATTTTATTTTGTTTTCAAATATGTTAGGCCCTTTGTTTCTTAAGATAAACAAAGAAGCATGCTCCAATAGAGTGAGAAATAAAATAGCTAATTTGCACAACTTCGTTTTGGTCTCGCGTAGACTCCCCCAGTCTTGCGCCTCGTGAAACTGACATGTTTGCATGTGTGAGAAATATTTGAATACAGATAATTTAATTGGCTCGTTTAAATGGGGCCGACATTTGACCTCATGCTTTGGGAACAACTTTCGAACTGGATTATCTCCCTCTAGATAGATGGCGCCGTGTGAAATACATGCCGAATCACAGCTAAGATGGGGGGCGCTCTTCTGCCAATTATCATTAACAAGCCAGTTTGACCCAGATAAAATCGGAAATCGGGGTCAAATTTATCCAGGTCAAACTACCCCACTAAAATTGCGTTTATACTACAATTCGAATCAAATTAACCCGCCAATATCGGCAGGGTCAAAATTATCCGAATAAAAGTTATTCGGGTAAATTTAACCCCTTAATTTCTGTAGTGTAGTAGCACCAGTCCCGGATAATGCTGTAGTGTAACCGCGAATGTATACATGTTTCACGGTATAGTGATTCCACGCGAGTAGAAGAAGTGACCTCCCGATTGGTAACGCATCCTTAAGGTCATGGTTTTCACAGTGTATTTCATGGAAATTTCGGTTCTTCCCGCTGCTACACAGCATCAAGCTTTGAGTTGGCTGATCTGGTAAAAAATGAGGCAAATATGCTTTATATGTGATTCCTATTTAAGATTGGAATAAGGTGCTTATATTAATGCACATTTTGGTGTGGAGTCTGGAATCTGGATTCTCTTCCAATTGTCTCCACGGGCCAGTGCAAATCCTGGATTTCTGTTTGAAATTTTGAATTCATAGCCCGTGATGCATTGCGTTCCTGGAAAATTCCATTGGAAATAATTATTTGCCCTTATATGGACATAGGGATCAAAGACACAAACTGCGAGTTGGGCATCAATGGAGCGTGAAACAGCTATGTAGTAAAATATTGACATTTCCCGATACTGAAAAAGCTGATTTTTGTAAAATAAATACTAATCTCCTAGTCAAATATATTCGAGATAGTAAAGAAGGTAAGCACTTAGAGAAATTAGTGAACATGAAGCCCATAACGTATTCTGTACAGTAGAACCTAAGGCCCTAGCAGACTAATTGTGAGCGAATAACATATTCCAGAAAAAAAGATATGAAACGCTAATAATATAGTTCGCTTTGAAAATATTAGTCGAGCAAAAATCAGTATTTTCCGGAAATGTTTATGGAATGGCACAAACTGTTATAATACAAAACCTAACAGAGAGCTAGCCTCATCTAACTTGCCTCATCTAACTCATTGAGCGCTTCTGATACAGAGTGCATGTAGTATACTATTATGCCTTGGACCTGGAGACCGCTGTTTTCGTGTACGAGTATATTACATACATTTCTTGGCGACAAAATACAAGACAATAACTTTTTTACCACTACTCATGGCTGTTATCTAAGTTCTAATCATTTGGTAACTCTTCATCATTCAGACGCATCAGATTTCTCATACATGTAGATGGTCTAAGGGGCCCAAATGAATTCTAATTTATCAACAACAGGGAATGTGGCTCTCAGATATGGTGTTCTATTTGTGCCAATTTGATCTCGCGCGTCGGCTTGCAAAAGTCGACGCACGACGCGCGACGCGAAATGTCGACGTCGTATTTTGAAAGGCGACGTCGCCCTCTCCGTCGCGCGTCGACTTTTACAATGCTAAGAGATAGGCCAGAAGGCGACGTCGACTTTTGAAACACGCCGTCGAGTTTTGGCCTATCTCTTTAACATTGTAAAAGTCGACGCGCGACGCGCGACGGAAAGGGCGACGTCGCGTTTCAAAACACGACGTCGACTTTTCGCGTCGCGCGTCGTGCGTCGACTTTTGCAAGTCGACGCGCGAGATCAAATTGGCACAAATAGAACACCATACTCAGAAAATACACGTTCATATGCATATCATCTTCATACCCAAGTCGACTTGGTTATCACTTTGAATTGTAAACAGAGAAGTAAAATTGGGTGTGAAGATAATGCATATAAATTTGGCGCCAAGGATGAGCAAACTGCTCCAGTTTTGACATATATTATTACCGGTATAAGAACATTACAATACGTTTTTTTCCGTATTTTCTTTAATACATGAAAGACGTGTGTGAACCTTGCTACAGCTTTTTTTTCGTTCGGCAGAGTTCAAAAACAAAGGTTATTTTATTCTGCCCAGACGTATAGACACACCTAAAATATTATTCCCGAATAACGAAAATAATTTTTGGGAATGAGTATCTGTACTAAAAGTATTTGCTTGTGTATAACAATAAGCGGTCAATGAAACTGACTTTGGATATGAACTACCGCAACTAGAACACGTGGAATTGTGTCGAGGTCAATTACTATCTTGGCCCATGACGCGCCACAGTATTCCAGAGACATATTGGAGTGAACTTGTATCCGATTGGCTAGTACATATCTACACGGCCATTGGCTCATACTGGCGTGGGCGTTGTGAAAAGGAATAGGACATCACCCGTGAAGTTCCGGGTGTGAAAAGGAATAGGAACCAACGTCGTGATATGACTGAAATAGTGTTGAAAGCGACGTTAAATCATATTCACTCATTCACTCACTTACTGGCGTGGGCAGTAATCGTGGCATTCTCTCTCCATGATCGGACACTTTTCGGATGCTGTAGAGTGCAT
This sequence comes from Hanleya hanleyi, assembly GCA_036873755.1. NCBI lineage: Eukaryota > Metazoa > Mollusca > Polyplacophora > Lepidopleurida > Hanleyidae > Hanleya > Hanleya hanleyi. Next base: position 128,082 of record JAVTVY010037089.1, read on the forward strand.
CCTGTTAGTCCGAGCTTCCTTTGCCCCTTCCGCCAACACCACGATTAATTCCTGACATCGCTGTGGGCTCATTAATTAACGATGAGAAAGCGGCTCCAAGAGTTCCACTGGTACCCTCGTCCCAGTATTTGTCTTATTCGGCTGTTATAGTTATTGATGAATAACCCATTTCATCCTTCACCTGTTACGACCGCGGTGCGCCCTTTTTCATTTTCAAAAGAAGTATACGACCGCCAGTTTATCCAGGTCATGTTTATTTCTACTATAGGAAAGATAATATCCGGTATTGGGTCAGCCAAGGTGAGCCACGTGACCCTCGTGTATCTTGGATACTGTGGCGCGTCGTAGGACCTATATAATAATAATCTAGGTAAACCAATGTGATATAACAGGTACTATCTAGTGGTAAAATAATGAAAAATTCGTGCGAGCTGTTTCCAGCATTCTCCAAGATCCCCTAATAAGTCAATCACGATTAATTCCGCATTTTCAGTTTGACCTTTGGTTCACGGATATGTACAACATTTTTCGAGACAGTGCTTTGATATTTTCTGCCGCCTGACATAATTTGACTATTCAGTAGTGGCAAACCCTTTGAACTTTCTGGAGAAGAATGTTTACCATGTTTGGGCATGATGCATGATTCCGCATGATAAGCATCTTTTCCCCATTTGGAGGTTTATCCGTATCTGAAGTGCAAATATCGAGAGTTTGGTAGTCCCTTTGAGGAATTAAAAAAAATAATCATGGATTTCTTGTGGTAATTTATGAGTTTTGTGATGATTTATGATTCTCAGAGACAAACATAAATACGACGCTTGCGCAATACTATGTAGACACAACAGTCCTGATCTTCACTTCCGTTTTGGCTTTTTGTCAAGACTATCCATAACTGGAACTTCAGCCATTAAGACATCCCATCATAACAATATTATCTCCCTTTGGCCGCTCGTTTTAGTACAGACCATATTTTCCATCTTCAAAGAGGGTTGTTTCTCCCTTATACCATGCCACGCGCTAACATAAATGTGAGACAAACCTTTCGGAGAAAACGAATATTTTCCTCATCTTCCGTACACGGTTATCTCCCTTCGTTCCTACCTTGTATTGGCATCGTCACAATGGGGAGATAACCCTAGTCGGAGGTTGAATTTTCCTCCCTTGTTTTCTCCAGTTTTAGTCAGTCGTAATTTTGCATTGGCATAAAACAAAACATATCGCAACTCTTTAAATGTACATAGGGTTAGACATGAAATCGTAATAGCTTACAGTCGATGGTTAATAACATTCAAGGAATCATACATACTGAATAGTGAATTGAGCATCGTATTTATGAGCGCTATGCATGATATATACAATTCCAATACTAGTACTTCATTATCTATCGCTATGACGGGAGTGGTGGTGGTGGCGGCGGTGGTGGTGGGGGAGGTGGTGGAGGGGGCGGCGGCGGAGGAGGGGGTGGAGGTGGTGGCGTCATGGGAGGAGGCGGTATTGTCAATACGGGCACACCTGATCTACTGTTGCGATTACTCGGAATAATTTCTGGCTCACTTTCAGCAAATTTGACAGATTTTGAGCGTCCATTGACCGGGCTGCCTCCGATAATTTTGGTAATAGGAACCACTTCCAGAAGCTGGTCAGAAGGAGTAGGTAGCGACTTTGAACTCGACGATTTAAATAGTCCGGAACCTCTTGTGAAACTTTCATTCATATCAGAATCGTCATAGTCCGGATAGTCCGGCGGTGGAAACTGCGGAGGTGGGGAAGGTGAAACGTCGTCTGAAGGGCGCCTCTGTCGTTGTGACCCATGAGATAACTGACGGTGCGTGATGCCCTTTAATTTGGCCGCGTCCCCGGATTCAGAGAGATCAGGATTACTGTGAGACCTCCGCCGAAGCTTCTGCTTCATCTCCTCTTGAACCGATAGCATGACGACTCGCGTGGCGGACACTTTGGGATCTTCTGGAAGATCGGACTCCTTCAGCTGTTCCAAGATGGACGCTCTCTGAGATATTGCCAAACTGTATTGCTTTTTATTCGGAGGCGGTGTCGGTGGACGATACTGCGTAAAGGCCGACGAAGGTCCATCAGCCTCGTCTATAACTGTTATAGGTCGATGGTCCTCGGCTTCCTGATCGTCTGCTTTTATCCATTCGCGCAACGACCGTTTGTTTTTTGGCGGCAATGGTGGCGGTTGATGTTCAGGGCTCGACTCGGATGATGCCGATCCGTATTTCACCGGACCACTAGGTTTGATAACTGTGGCATATTCAGGTTCGAGGACCCAGTTTGTTGTTCTCTCGTGCTCTTGTGCCTGGATGGACTGAGAGTCTATACTGGGGATATCCATTGGAGGGGTAGGTGGTCTTGGAGATCTAGTTTCTGAAGACCGCGTAAATCTAAAGAGCGGCCCGTCTGAACGATCGAACATTGACAATGCTTGCACTGATTGGGAATCAATGCTGGATGCATCATAAGGAGGAGTGGGGGGTCGGGGCGGCTTGCTTTCTTGGCGCTGGATATTCACCTCTTTCTGTCGAGTCGTCTGTTCTAAACTCTCTACTCTTGGATTTTCTCGGATCACAATTGGAGGGGGAGGTGTAGGTGGCCTCACTGGAGGTGCGCGATTAATTTCCGCTATATAGTTCACATCGTTAAAATTAACGTCTTGTGTTTTGTGTGGCTCTGTATGAGATTTATCAGTCAGGTCTCCCCCGCTAGATCTCAGCTGTTCTATATAGGGAGCATTTAACTCCGCTGTAAAATATGGCCTCATTTCGGTCTCATGAAATGGAGAATCAGCCGACTTGGCGCGCCGAAGACTGTTTCGAATTTGGCTGTTACGGGTGTCTTCTCCCTGTATCTAGAATGCGAATAATATATATATTAACACTTATTTAAACGATAAGACATATATACAAGCACAGCTAGATACACTTCCCCGCTGTCATAGATTTTGACCATTACAAAACCCTTTATAAATATCCCACTTCTGACACCAAATGTACAAAACGTTCACACAATATGCGAAAGATATTACTAACTTTGGTGCTATAATTCTTTGTAAAGTTTCGTGTAATTATCTTTTGTAGATACAATCCAGTTTATCTCAGCTTGGAGGATTCGATAGTCCAGTAATTAGTCGAAACTCTACTCGTTTCGAGGGGCGAGAGTAACAAATGCAGCTCCTTGCAATCGGAGCCTGTTCCCCAGATTTTTTCTCCACGACTAAAATAAATAAGGAATGTATTATCAAACTGGTATGTTTAATAATGACCAGGCGAATTGTCTCCCCTTGACCGTTTGATAATTTTGTACAATGGCATTATCTACCCCAGCCGCCAAAGTGGATCCAACCGGGAGAGTTTATTTGGTGCAATGAGCGTATGCCGCTGTGAGAGATAGTTGTTCATTCATTGCCGAATAGTTGCTGATTTTCTTCTTCACAATTAGTTATGATCGATGCCATTATTGACCGACGTGAACGTTTTCTTTACACGAATATCTTGACGCCATTAAGGCGCGTATCATCGATGTTTTCAACACGTGGAACTTTGGAACTGAGGGAATGACAGGACCCCTCCCTCTCCCAGTCCCTAACTGAGACTGGTCAACAAAAGAAAATGAAGGACACTTGATGGGGTAATTCTACACAAGTACAACTGAAGTATACCCCAACTGAAATTCTTCAGTTCCAGCGTTTATTGTTACAAAAAATTGCAAATATTCTAGAGTATTATAGTATCACTGTTATGCCTACCGATTCTTTATCTTTGCTCTCCTCGTCACCGGATCTAAAAAAAGTAAATTCACACTGTCACGGAAGAACAGGAGCGCAAACGGTTGATATTATCGATGTTTTTCAACATTTATCATTTCAATGTAATAACAACACAAATAGATGATCTCCTGAAGTGTAGACATTTTAGGATAGCTTTTACTTTTGTCTATACACTGTACATTATATGTTTAGGATTTGAACACATTTGTAAACGCATAAACGTGGTACAGTTTGGCACGTGCTTAGCTTCAAGGTTTTTTAACACATTTCTAAACACATCAGCTTCAGATGTTTAGGCTTTAAACACCAAACGCGTATATGTTTCATACGTCTTTCTGCTACAGAAATACTTCACTGACGACAGTTGTCTGTCGGATCAGGCGCTTGCATTTCAACGACACTGAGAGTACATATATACACTGTAAATAATGTGCTTAGTATCTAAACACAGAACACAAATCGAAGTACATGCAAATTCGTTTTGTTTGTAGGAAAGTGTTCAAATTCTAAGCACATTATTTACAGTGTATATACGGCTGATGGTGAACAACTGGCGTAGCCATCATGAACGATGGTGTACGGTCAGCATTGCTGGAATACAAGCGTAAGATCTGACATTTGGCAGACAGGATCGAGAACGACCGCGTCCATACCAGAAAGACATTATCCTAAAGATAGTGTTTAACAAAAAAAATAGAATGAGGCATGAAATACAGACATATAAACACAAGCTATAGTTTATCAAGAGAGGTGTGGTCAACAGTTTTCAATGAAGCCGATAAGACATCGTGTTTCAATCCTAAGCTATATCAGGGGCAAATCAACCAGAAGAAAGTAACTTAGATTAGACTAGCTAGAATGCAAGTGGCCACCACCTCCTTGATAATAATACATGATGTGACATAGATGCGCAGTAAAATAACAGGTGTCGTGTTTGCGTGCGCAGATTCGAAACAAAAATCGAGTGACGCATCACGGGAGATGAACTGATGCTGGAATTCAAATACTCAGCCTGTGAAATGTACATAATTAGTCCTATCTATGTCGTCTTTCGTATATAAAAACGGTCTCTTACCTATTAGATTTATTCTGCTTTCCCTCTCCATCTAGAACTGAAATGGAAGTATAGGAACTGATTAGTTAAGAATCAAATTATAACTTGAAATGTCGGGAAAATTAAGTTTATCGGTTTGAAATGGACTTTGAATTTAACTGAAATATGTAAGGATAACTTTATTTATTACGGTCCAAGTTTATGGAACAAAACAGATGTTTCCTCAAAGAAGTCTTTAAAGCCAGATTATAGTTTTGTACTTCTAAAATGTATGTCCATTTGTACAATACTAAAGAACATGTGACTTTCATTCCGGAAATACTCATTTGTGTTACTGTAAATCCGCTGATTTCGTTTTCACTTTCGTTTTCAATCTGACCGTTCCAAATTGAAGTATCAGCCTCGATATCATTTCGAAGGTTATTGCAGTTTTATAGAACAACATTGCATCACGGGATATGTCCCAGTTTTAAAAGATTGGATTGGTCAGTCCAAATTTTCGAATGCAAATTCGGAATTTTCATTGGCTTTTGGGGAATATTGGAAGAAAATTCAGCCAATTGTAAATGTTCATTGCTTCAAGGTTTTATTTTGCCCTCATTCCAGTATAGGCATACTTAAAGATAGTGTTATTACCCCATGACCCGTATGTCTAAATAACGATAGTTTCGATTATCAAACCTGCGGCCTAAACAAAGACTTGAGTTATTACTTTCAATCCCATAGGCCTGAATGAAGATATTGTTTTACCCTCGACCCGATAGATCTAAATGAACATATTGTTATTATTATCGATCCGATATATCCAAATAAAGATATTGTTATCACCCTCAACCCAGGCATAAATGAAGATATTGTTATTCATGAATTCCACGAAAAAGCGGACATCGCTAAAAACAGCCCGTTTTCGCATAAAATCCACTCCCCATTCTTTCCTAGACCATATATTAGCATGCTGTTTTTCTATTCGCTTCCTATGATCTCCGGGGACACGTCAATAAAAGAAGATGTGTTTTAATCGCGACATATTTCCCCCGCAATTTTTGAACCTGAGGAACTCAGGAAATTCGAAATTGTCAAGGAAGAAAAGTTGCATTTTACTGAGAACTATACTATTTTGAAACATCTGTAGAAAAGATATACATGTGACGGGAACTAGGTAAAAACAAAGAGTTCAGAATTTTAATTTTATAAGTAGAATTGATAAATTCATCCTAGGAACATTTTTTTGGAGAAAATGTGTAATTAATAAAGCTCTTTTACCGAGAAGATTTAAAAAGCGCACTCGAGATTCCGTCACGATGCTTTGGTGATTCCGTCACGGACTAGATTTAACCCCTGTGATGAACCAATCGCGTTTTTCACACGAGGAAAAAAATCTTATCATCCTTGGGTACTGTATGTTAGTAAGAGATGCAATATAAGAATAATCAGATTGAAACAGGGCAGCAAAAAAAAAAAAAAAAGATAAGCGACACTAGCCAAGTCATGTCCGTTTCAGGTGATTCCGTCACGAACATTTCGAGGCATGATTTACTGAAAATTCTGGATCATCTGTAGATTTTTCATGGATCCGTAAACAGATGTCATATAGAATAGCAAACTAAACATAAAACTACATGGGTATGAGACCACGGGACTTTCGAGTACATGGCTTTGAATAAAAAAAAAGTCTTCCCAACGGTGATTCCGTCACGGTGGAATTCATGTATTACACTTTTCAAAGAAAAATGGCCTATGTAAGTTTTCGAGATTTACATCAGGCGTACGATGAGAGCATCAATTGTGTAATTGTAAAACATGACTAATTCGAAAACATGACTTATCGAACTCTGTCTAGTTACTTTTTCATAGTGATAAGAAACTACAATTTCAAACACATGTACATCAACAAAAATACATTTTCATTTGCCATATTCGAACATTATTAGTTACATTGAACCTTACCGACTTCGCTCAATTCGCCGTCGGTCAAATAAGCACCAGCATGCGTCTTGATATCGCCGTTTGGTACGTTTTTCTTACGATACTTGTTCGTCTTCATCCGGGGATACGTCATGGCTGACACCGACAAAGGCTGTAAAGTGTACATGTCATACGGCATCGGCCTGAATATCATGCGTCCCATTGGATGGCCATTTTCTTGCGCGTGGTGTTCCACATGGTGACGTTCTCCAGGCGCCATATGCAGCGACCTCTGGTGGCGAACGGGGTATTCCGAATAACCGTATCTCGGATGGCGACCAAATCGAGATTCATAATTATGCACCCTGGATAATTCGAACTTACTTCCCTTTGATTTTTTCCTGCAAAGATATACAAAAGTGAGCCATACCTTGACAAAATATCAATCAGAAAACAAACAAAAATGGCTCATACAATTTCTCATTATGGTTAATGGCGTGCTCGCATATCAACGCTGGAGGTGATAATGGGAAGTCGTTAGCTCCCTGGGGCATTTGGGTTATTATTAGCCGCACACAAAGGAGATGTTAAGGGCCAATCAATTAACCTTTAATATTAATCACGTAAAGCACCATATGAGCTAATGTAGCGGAGAAAATGCCATGGATTATTAATCGAGTCCGTTATCGGAGAGAACAGGTTCGCTTCAACAGCTTGATCGATCAAGCTAATTCTCATCACAGTCACCCCAACAGCCCGCAGTGATATGATCCGACATTTCTGGACGAAAAGTCCTTTCGAAATTGGAATCGTACAAGTTTTAAAATCGAAACGGCGTTGCCCGGAACATGAAAACAGGTTAATACAGCTAAAACCGTACAAATTCTACTTCGACAAGAGGTTGACAGTCCCACAGATACAACCTCTCGTGAAACGATGAATGCTTTCTATACTTCTTATTCTTTTGAAGTGTTCATTTACTTTGCGTATCGAATGATAATACTCCTGCAAACATAGGTTACTGCCCTGTTATCAATGTAGTTAGAATACAGGTAGCGTCCACCATTTTGTTGTCAACTCGGTCTAGGCCTGGTACACACGACTCAGTTTTCCTTGACAAGTGATGAGACCATTGTGGAAGACTGTTACAGCCTTTCTCAATATCCTGCTCTGGTGCGGTCATCGTCCATGGCCACTACATACTTCCATAAATTTGGAGTCACTTGTCATGGTAGACTGTAGTACTCTCTGTTAAATCAACATCATGAGATATTAACAGACAGTGATAGTGTACTGTTCCAGCTGTCTCCCCTTCAGTGATTGGTCATTCGATCCCGCCATTTTAAACTAAGACGAACATTATCATTGGATCACTATTTATAGGAGCCACCCCAATCTTCATACACAACCACGTGACTGTCTCAGTTGACCGATGACATAGCGCGGCCTCGTTTTCGATTTCAAAATCTGGCGTCTAACTGGGAAAATGTTGTTGTTGCTGCATCAGCCGATCATTGGCCCTCCGTAGAAGGGTCCAATACTATAGGCTATTGTCATGGAAAACTGATTCGTGTGCAATCTCAGTAAACTCAGATATAATATCCCAGAATCTTCCCCTGATTTACCATCTTGGTTGACCTAGATTGGTTCGTCTGTACCAGGCCCAAATCTGGACAGGATTCACCAATTTTCGGCAGTTGTTCATAGATAGAACAAAAGTGATAACTATCACCGGGTAAAGGTGATGAGTTAGAGCCATCGCCCTTTTTTATGATCACCTTTAAAAATGATCACCATCACCTTTGAAGAGTGATGAGCACTCATTGTAAATTTAGGTCATCACCTTTTATAGGTGATTAGGCAAAATCATCACCCTAAAAAGGTGATGAGCGTCAACATTTAAAGATGGTGGCTTTAACTCATCACCTTTTAAAGGTGATGGACAGGTCTGACCACCATGAGAGGATGCTGGTCCATCACCTTTTTTTCTGGCTGAGTTGTTTGCCCCTACTCTGTACACTTCGATACACATGCACTGCGGTTCCAATTTCTACATGCGAATGTTCTATAATACTAAATATATGGGTTGTTCCTGATCTGAACCCCGCCTTTCGAGGCGAAGGAAGGACTAAATTGCCGTAAATTCAAAATGTCAGCGGTTACTCGTCTGCTGCTTTGATAGGAGGAGCAGCTAACCCAGTCTACGCTCTCAAATTTCGACTTTTCTCTTTCCCCTAATAATGACAATCCTCTATTTGGGAGTGAGGGACGCTGATTCTTAGGCAACTTCTTTATCAGTCACAGAATCAATACATTGATCAAAGTATCACCATGCTGTACTTGAGTTATTTATTCATATATTCCATCAATGCGAACCATGTTCAATACATATTAAACAATATATCCAATGCCAGGTAATAGTACATGAAACACCAATGCCCGAATGAACGTCGACCTGAGATTGTATTGATTTAATGGCATTTTCAATATTGCCCATGTGTTGAGGAGCCGATGTGCAAGAAACATCGATCTTATTACAAGGGATATTTAAAATATATAAATTGTTGTGTTCAGATAGAGCTGTTGGTCATTGGAAATTATAGAAAACTTCATAGTTCGGACCACAAATACCTATAGCTAAGGGTAGCCTTGTTGATCAATCAAAATGGCTGCTTCATGGCATTTGATGTAATATATAACCAAATGTATTCGCCTATGGCCAAATTACATTTTTCAGTCTTTGATATAACGATTAAACGAATTAAATGAGATGATAGTTTCCAAACAAACAGATTCGGATTAAACATTTTTAAATTTTTCAAACATCCAAGAACTCTACAAGGATCTTGTAGTCAGGGGGCAATACTGAAAATATTGATTTTGGTTAAACACACCGAGCAGAAGCTGGCACCTCGATGGAAATCATTTCTAGGGCATTCTTCAACATGAAAAATCTGGATGCGACCGACCTTGGTAAATCGATTTTATGATGTTGGAGATCATGATCCTATTAAAATCTACTTAAACCATATATGGTTCATCAGTTTCTCGGTTCATGCCATTAAATTCTTGATTAAAAGTCCGAAACAAGCAAATGGGAGGGCGTGAAACTTTCCATGCAGCCTCACCGTCGATCGCTTTGGGGTCATTTGAATACTCGTTACGTAACCGTATGTCCATGACATTCAAAATGGAGGCCACGGGTCAACTAAATGTCTATTTTTCTCCACGTTTTGTCCTATTTTTATAGCACTTGTTGTACCACAGTTTATATATATTAGAATTTAATTCATTCAAATCATAGCTAATCATCTGGAGCTTATTTTGTCCACATTCATATAATCTTTCCCAAGAAATCATGTGACTTGTCACTCATTTGACCGTTTCTCATTCCATTCAGGGACCTGTCTACCTCAGTTATACCGATGTTCGCATTTGTCAAACTGTGACATATCATTCTGGGTCCAGTTTGCGTGTAATAGATACTCCTTCATATAAAGCATCATAGATAAATTCAAGATGGCAACCATGTGGGGAGTGGGCGGGGGGGGTAATTTGGAATATTCTCGATATTGCTGTAATCGAACTTCCCTACATCATTTCTTATCACCTATATAACCACAAATATTGTCAGAACATCTGAGTTTGGAGTCGAATAAAGTAAACTCATGAACTGGATCATTCATGATGAAAACATTGAATCCTTCATTATCTCTTTTGACAGTTCGACCTCAAACTAACTTTTTGACATATTTCTATAAGTGTATCTATGCTCACAACTTGAATATCTTGAAATTTAAGATATTTTGATCATTGGTTTAATTGCAAATTTTGTATTTTTATTAATACAATCGAAAGTTTATACAATTCGACAGGTACACGCTTAAATTTAAAGTGTTGAAATAACGCTATAAGGTTGTCCACAGTGCTCGGAGGGTTTAACCAACCAAATGTTTGAGTATTACCTCTTGGCTATTACTCGAATTACTTGAATTGAACAGTTTTCCATATTTGGGCACAGCCGTTCGGAACAATCACTATAAATCAGAACAAAACGCTGATTTTAGTGTAATTTTGACTCAAATGATCACAAAAATCCCACTTCTGAAGACTTAAGATGTTCATCAAATATTATTTACTGGAAAGTTAAACGAATTTAAAGCTCAAAGTTTCAAATACTAGTTTCAATTGCAAGAAGTAGATGATTAATCAGGTTAACAAAAAAAACCAATACATTATGACGCATTAGTTTAACAACACTTACGAGTAGCAGTAATAGGCGAGAATGCTGACTACGAGGATGAGAACGACTCCGGCCACCACCCCGGCCGTGACGACACCGATCAGGGCACCGTCCAACATCGTCCTCTCGGCCACAACACCTGCAATATAACACAAACTACGTTAAAGGTCATGTCAAAATAATCTGTCTATACCTTATTCAATAGTTTGATTGGTGAGTAATTACTAATGGGTATCTACCTACTTCATCCCTCTTGCTTCCCTGTTCTTATACATTGCGCTGTCAACAATCAATCAGTTAAAAGCATTGGATACACTGTAAACTGATGTGTTCAATTTCAGAACACTTAATGAACGCTTAAATTGTAACACTTATTGAACGCGTAATTGTGTTTAAATTGTTAACTTCCATGTTCAAATTGTTAAGTTCCATGTTCAGTTTTGAACTTTAGCATTTAAACCATTAACGCAGGTATTCAAATGCAGAACACTCGCATTCAAAGTTTGAACCACATCATTCTAAACGAAGAATAACTAAGTGATCACAACTTTAACACGCGTATTCAATCTTGAACACTCTCAGAACACATCGGCGTCCGATTTATTTACAGTGTATGCGTTTAAAGGTAATATCCGACAATTATAACTTATCTGTCTTCTGAAATATATAGTGAAAGCGATGTTTGTCGAACATTCCGATTACATTTCAATTCTGCATTATACCTCTGTTGACCTTGCGTTAAAAAGAATGATCTAGAGATTATTTTCCCCGTTAATATGGTCATAGCATATGAAAAGTAGTTCGCTCGTGTACAAAATTGAAGGAGATGTTTGGTCGGATTCAAAATGAACCGTGTTGGCGTGGTTTTTCCCCCTATACATTATAGCCAGGTCGTCACTTCCTCCGCGATGAAGGACGATGGCAACCAGTTAGTCACAAGGAGATTCTTCGATGTAACGATGTACATTTCTGATTAACAAACTCAGACACGGGAGAAAATCTGGTTTAAAATGGCGACCGAACGTCAGGAGCTAGTCCAGGCAATACACATCTTCAGCTGTACGGGACACGCACGGACGTTAAAGTGACACGTTAGTAGACCCTGTGCTGACGTCAGTGGTTTACGGGTAGTGTATATGCTTCCCGAAGAGTGTATTATGGGGGCAGAGGCATCGGTTAGCCTCGGTTCCTCTCGATTTGACCAAGCCGGTCCAATATCACAGTATATAAACGCTACAATATGTGTAATTTTTGACAGCCAGTCTCAAGAAAATATAAAGTTTTCAATCAAACAGTTCTGTCTCCTTTCATTTTTGTGTAATCTTGTTACATTTACGCGTTTAATATTCTCTGCAATTATAGTAACAAAACGACATCCAGTAAAAACATGTAGGCGAACCTCTTCGTCAAAGTCACCGGGAAGAGTCCACGTCCACGCTATTAACACTAAGTGGTTGAGCCTATTATACACCTGTAACGAACGCACACATTTTCTACATGATTACCAGATTACGCGCTGTTGAAAAAATTAGGCTTGGATTCATTAAAACGATTACGCGTTCAGAGCTTTACTAATCTGATATTGACGGCAAATTATCTTGTCAAGAATTAATCAAGCGAGAAAGATTGAACTGCTATTTTGGTTGCGATCAGCTTTTTTGTACATGGATGGTATCTCGATGGGCCCCCATACATTTACCAGCAAACAGGTTAACCTGGCCCGTTACTCATCACGGAAATAAAAGAGAGTCAGGTCTGAGTAAACTAACCCGGCAATGAACACACGTGTAAATAGAGTCTAGTCATCGTGCCATGTTTTGTATCAATATACCTAGGCTCTAGTAACATGATATTTTAATAGAGCACAGACGAAAACCGGTTTCTTTATCGGTTCTGCCCGTGTATATGGTTTATTCGTTTGTATACCAAGTCTGGCGAAGTTATTGTGTAAAACGGGCACCTAAATTTGGCATGTCAGCAGTGAATGCGGGATTTATCGTGCGTTCCCGGCGAGCAGACTCGCATTCGGGTATCATCGAGAGGCAGAAGAGGAATACACTCCTTAAATCAGCGTGAGCCCGACTGGACGGTCCGAAGGGACGTAGGACTGACACTGGTTTAAGGGGAAGCGGAATATAGGGCTTTTTCCCAGAAGCAGTCGCTGATTTGTATATCCTGTGGCACAGCACATCCAATCGGCATCGTCCGTTGTAAAACGTAGCACTTGCCTCACGAAACTGCAGCTAAATGGGGCCTTGTCACGCGTGCTCTGTTCAAAGAGTTTAGCTCATTCTGCTATAAAATATACTCCGTGTAGTACTGATAATTATTCACTGTCATTGGCGTATTCGCCAATCACACTCGATACAAATTGAATGGTCCAATGCGCCACATTTCAAGGAAACTTAAATGGGTCGTGTTAAACGCAACATATTTAGGTGGTGGGAAAAGATGCCGACGTACTGAGATGAAGTCATATGACCCCACAGGCCAATATTATCTAAAAACACCACATGGGCCGGAAATGATCCATGCGATGACTCAGCTACACTTTTATTGTGATTGTTCATGCAGACATCTTGAATGACATGCCTACACGGCCTTTAGAACTGGCTTGAACGGCATTAATAGATATAAATATCAAATAACAATCATGTAATAGCCTTATCAAGTCATCTGATGAAAAGTGATGAACTATGTGACCGTTAGATTCTACACTCTAGATAATGTGACTTTTTACCAAAAGATATCAGACGATAGTCATCCGAAGTCAACTATATTTGTAGGATGTTAACACTTTTCTAAACACATAAACGAAGTATACAGTTTGAACGCATGTTTAGATTTCAAAATCTTTAGGTCTTACATACAGTTCCGAAGATATAAACGTCAACATGTTTAGGCTTCAAACACTTTTCTGAATGCATATGTGTTAAAAATCTAAATACCTATTTGATGGCTGCGGCATGTTTCATTCACGTTGCCGTCTCGCTATAATGTCCTGAAGTACACAATGAAACACCAAAGTTGAAACACGAGTCAAAAAGACGGCATGTCTCAAGGAATGTGAGGTAAAGACCATAGTGCTGTCTGATGCACAGCATTGGACACCAAATCGTCTGCATGCATATCTAACCGAAACTCGGCAACACTTTGAGCTTGACCAATCTGTGAAAGATATCATTAGCCTTGGGTTCCAGATCATTCTTTCTGGTCTTTTGCGATCGCGAAGATATCCGGATTCGACTGAATGTTTCGAAGGGGTCACATTTTGGGCATCAATCACCAGTGAACATTGCATATAAAATTGAGACATATTGAGAGCAGACACGATTACACGTTACATTAAACGTCGGGTGGGAATGAGCGTAACATGTTCCAGATTAATGGTCAAAGCGACACATGTTTCAGTATGCAGGACATCACATGCTTCAAGGGTACACATGTCTCATCTTGAGACCCCATTAACTCATATGAAGATGACACGTGTTTCAAATTGAAATGTGAAGTCGTTTCGAAATGAAGAAGGTACGTACACACATATCTCAAACGTTGAGACAAATAAATCATTTTGCGACGTTAAACATGTATCGTAACATACCCCATATGGCTACCACACATAGCTACCGCGTAGTTATGATCTGCGTTAGCTACAAGCGTAAACGTGCGTAAGGACAATGTTAAACTTAACAACACTAAGTTATTACAGTGTATAAGTTATAGTGTACTCGATTGGGGCAATGGACATTCACGCATCAATACAGAATATAAAAAGAATGAAAGAATATACAAAACATGTATATTACATCATAAATGCCAATAGAAACCAAGCTGAATCGTTGGGGAACAATTGCAAAGACATACAAAGCAACTCAACCGGTATAATTGATGTTTCTTACTCCATATATGTTGTCGGAATATTACTCAACCTACACAGAACGTTAACAATAATTCCCACTGTTCCTATAGGATATCGCCAAAAACAGCTTATGTTTCCCGTGTCCTTTATGCCGAGCCGTTCAGAAATAGACGCGAAACCAAGACCATAACTGCAGCGTGACAATACCTGCTGAGCTTTTACATCGCTTAATTTTAAGAACCCGGAAAAATATCGCAATCAAATAATAAAGTCATCTAGTTCAATTAATACGTTAATCTCACGTTATTGTACGGTAAAAACGTCGGTAAAAAGTGTCTGTACTGCATGTATGTATACAGCTGCTAGGTTTTTGCACTTAACAAAAAGAAATGTAATTTCATGATAATACCACGGATATACGTAATGATCCTAATAAAAACAAAATCTATATGTATAATTATAAATTTGAGGTCTAAAACAGGAGCGAAAAATATTGCCCATAGCATAAAAAGCATACACGGCCCATAGCATAAAAAGCAGACTGGATGAGTTATTACACGACACGCGAAAGAGAATATTATCAATCTCATCTTAAGACTTACATTAATGTCTCAGTTGCACATTATTGCGAGAACAAAGAAGAGCCTGTCTGTTAACTGACCCGTGACTTCAGTTCATCAACTATCATCTACTCTTTGCCCTATCTTTTAACCCAGGATGCTATTTTGAACTGGTGATAGCTGGAATAGTTTTATACATATGTACTATATTTTCCCAGTATTCAAAGAAAGTAAAGTTCAAAATAGTTTCCTGGAAAGAAAGATAGGGGGAAAGTGAAATTGTACAATCCAGTGGCAATCTCTGTAAACTCGGATATAATATCACGGAATATTATATCTGAATTTAGCGCTATATAAATCCCGTGCGAATTCTAACTACATTTGTTAGCCAATCAGGTTGTTAGCTTGGTGAAACAATTTAAAAATCACACCCACAGTAATTATACACGGTAGCACGTGGACCAATATATAGTAAACATTATCCGGAAACTGTATCCAAATGTGGAATCATTTCCAGACACTGTGCAAGATGAACGTAAACACCAAAGGGTTCACTCCCGCCGAGAAGTCTAGCTTTGTTAACTAAACGTCAATCATTGTCAAAGTGAAAAGGCAAAAATTATCGCGATTGGTTTATTATGAGATCTCGTAGATTATCGGCAAACAATTCGCACGAAGTTTTCATAGCGTCACGTCTAGATGGTATTCCTCTGATTTACCATCATGGTTTACCTAGATTGAACCCAGTAGGTGATCAGCTGAAGTCACTTGTCAGTGAACAAACAGGCTCTTCTTTGTTCTTTCAGTTATGTGCAAGTGAACCATTGGAGAGGAATACAGCAGTAAATAATCACATCGGTAAATGACGTCAACCATAAACGATGACGTCAATAAACGATTTTAGCCGTGGATAATATACCAATACTTGAATTCACCAGTAAATGATCGCACCAGGTAAGTGTTTTCAGCAGTAAATGAACACACCAGGTAAGTGCTTTCAGCGGTAAATGGTCACAACAAGTAAGTGATTTCAGCAGTAAATTATCACACCAGGTAAGTGGTTTCAGCAGTAAATGATCACACCAGGTAAGTGGTTTCAGCAGTAAATGATCGAAACAGGCAAGTGGTTTCAGCAGTAAAATATCACACCAGATAAGTGGTTTCAGCAGTAAATGATCGCCCCAGGTATGTGTTTTCAGCAGTAAATGATCACACCAGGCAAGTAGTTTCAGCAGTAGGTCATTGTACTCTTTCACTGGTTTCAGTGAAATGGTTATATTGCGGATATGGATTTCAGCAATATATTAGTTCAGTGATTCCAGTATGAAGTCATTTCAGCAGTAAATGATCGATTAGTGGCCTGGTTTAAGGAGGAAATGATTATTTGGTTATTTTAGTAGTGAATTATAACAACAGTAAATTAATCAGCATTACATAATCATGCCAGTAAATTATTTCTGCAGTAAATGATTCTAACAATATGTTATTGCCACAGGTTATGATCATATCAGTACGAGATATCAGAAGTAAATTATTACAAGAGTGAATTGATACCAGCAATGTATCAACATGCCAGTATGTTATGTCTGCAGTAAATGCGGTAATTTATTTCAGCAGTGAGGTCAGAGCATTTAGTGATTCCGCAGTAAATGATCATAACAGTCAATGATTTCAGCAGTGAGAGGTCAGAGCGGTAACTGATTTCAGTAGTACCAGATTACGGCAAAGATTTCATGTAAGAGTCACGAAAATATATGACAAAGAATTTGCTGCAAATTGCATTGTCAAGGCTTCATCCAGGATATTACCTTTCAAAGGAAGGTCTTACATCAAAGCCTTGCCGACACTACAACATTCAACGATTTCATAAGTAAATTATACCAGGTCTAACAGTAAGCGAGTCCAGCAGTAAAAATAATCGAAATGATAAATAACACTCAACAGCAAATATAGTCACATCAAAAATATATAAAAATGCTGAACTAGTGATTTCAGCAGTGAATGAGCATTATCAGAGAGATACTTCAGCAGTAAATGATCACTGTCGTAAGTAATTTCAGCAATAAATAATAGTACCAGTTATGTGATTTCAGCAGTAAATGACCATACCAGCACTGAATGATCAAGCCAATAAGTTTTGTCTGCAGTAACTCAATGCGACAGTAAACAATTTCGGCAGTAAATCACAGCATATCACAGAGTGAGTTCAGCAAAAATACTCATACCGGTAAACTCTTAAAACGCAAGTGTTGTATTTAACATTATAAATGTCCGAGGAGTGACGACATTATATAAAGTTTTACATTTGTAACATTCACAGAAAGTGTTGAAAAAAGGTGGTATATCCAACATTGTAGTGCTGTATCATGAGCAATACAACACTTTACAATGCTGAATTTAACACTTGTAAAGTGTTGTATTGCTTCTCATACAGCACTATAACGTTGGATACAACATATAGTGAAGTGCTTCCGGAAGCACATCACCATACCATTTAGACGGTGATATCAGCAATAAATGACAATACCAAACACTAAATGCTCATACCAGTAAGTTCTTTCAACAGTGACTCATCACGGCAGTTAATGATTTGGGCATGTATGATATCAGTGAATGTTACTCTAAGGTATCCTATCGCTAATATACTTCTCAACAGGCCTTAGTCTGCTGCAGCATTATTCCCCAGGAAAAGATACGGTAATATAGAAAGATTTAATCAAGGTAGAATCGGATGAAAACTTTTCGACCGATGGGTTTTGTACATGTATGTACATGTAATAAGAATTACTGGAAAAGAAAAAAAATATTCGTTTACCATTAGTGTAAAAATCCTAGAACTTTTCTCTGGAAACGAGGACAACGGCAAGGTCTTGTGCCAATGCCACAAATGTTGTTATGGTAACGTTATCCAAGATACTGTCCCGTTTCGGAGACCGCTCTTCAAGCAAGACGAGTGTAAGATGACTGATACTTTCCGTATCTACCAATCTATAATTGCTGACAAGCAGATACGTAATTTGGCAACTTTTTACGTTAATCACCAAGGCCATTGTTATAACGAAGATATGCTTGAAATAGTATTCATTTTTACATCGCTCATGTTGTTAACGTGCGATAACATCATATACGCATATTGTTTATTTGAAGGCCTGAAGGTATTAAAGGAATCACGCGTAAATCTGAGTAACCTTTTATTCTCTCTTAATGATGATTATTAATTACACCTGACTTACATCATGTCAGACACCACTGTACTAAATAACTGGATTCTCTGCTGTATTTCTGTCAAGTCAAAATATCTTCGCGAGCGATTAATAGAACCAACCAGAGGTGAAGCACCAGTGCACATCCAATCGTTCTTCGTGAAATGAAGGGGACTAGCAGGAATCGGTTAATGCTATCGCGATGACAACACGAAGAATCCAACATGGCGCCCATGGCGGCCATATTTGATTTCAGATGGCGCTCCTATATTGACGAAGCATAGTCTGAAGTCTTTCAGAAGTTATTTTACGGACAAGGCTCGGCAGAGGAGCAACAAAGCGAAGAAGAAAATAAGAAAGAAGAAGGAAACCATAAACTGATCATGTGAACGAAATGGGATGTTGAGTAATTTGTGAAATCCTCGCACAGTTAGCAGTAATTTGTGAAATCCTCGCACAGTTAGCAGTGATTAATTCGGCGGAACTAAGATAAGGCCGTATAATTTTTCCCGCGATGTTTGAATCTAATAAGCTGATTACCACAAATGTAAAAATAACTTTTCCATATAATGTTTGATATAAGGTCAGTGTATGTTATAACCCGAGTTAATATTTACACTATAAATAATATTTACCCCCAACGCCTGTCGCCTAGGGGAAATTGTTTGTCAGATGTAATTAATCATCCCGTTTACTCGAAGCGAAGAAAAAACGATCAACCGTGATTAAATATATGTTATCTCGTACCGCTAATGAATTTGTATGTATATAAACAAACGTGGTCAAGAATTGTTCACGAGCTGGTTGTCATCAGATAACGAGTTGAATATTCCATTATTCAGATGATTCCGAGAGATAATCTCCATGCTTAAGACGCTAGCTAGGTTGGGCAATATTTGACATCTTACTAATTTGAGCATTAGATGTAAAGCGATATCACCAATGTACTCTTAATCATCGATTATGAGATAAACTTCTTTTATTTTAGAATTGACCACAAGTGCCCCATTAGGAAAATGAGGATTATTTGACAATATTTGGTTGGAAAAATGATAAATCCTACTCATAAATAAGTACAAATTAAGGGAATAACAATTAAACTCCAGAGCTACATTAATACGTCTTTGCAGTAGGCAAATAATTTTATCAAGCTTCCTGTCACGGTTATGACTGTACCGGTCATCCACTGTACATGACATGATTTATTATAATACCAGATCATTGTACAGAACAAAAAAAAACAAAAAAAATTGTAAACAAGAAAAATCTGCTTTTCAGATAATAACTCTAGAAACTAGATCAATATCCTAGAATTCAGATGCCTTTCTAGAAATAAGAAATATTTTCTTGTATTAGAAGACAAGTGGTATAATAATATTACTACCCAATATAATTACCCCAAATTTGCTTGTGATGACCGCTTATATATTGATCTTCTATATAATTTAGAATTAATTGATTTGAATTCCTCAACACATTTTGGAGCTGAAAAGAAAAATAACCTGTTCATGGAGTAAGAAAATTCATCTCATACATTTTAAGGCGTTTTGAAAAATAAAATTTTCATCCCGTGAACAGATTATTTGAAGTTTAGAATGATCAGATTACAGGAAAGGGACATTTTATGTTCTATAATATTTCAAAGAAATCAGAACTAGTGATTTTACATGAAATATCACCATGGAAGCTAACATATAGTTATGTTACGTATTAAAAATATTTGTTTGATTATATCTTGTGTAAATGCAAGAAAATATTTCTTCTTTCTAAAAACGCAACGAAATTCTAGAATACAAATAGTTTGTAGATTTAGGCCTATTATCTGAAAGCAATATTTTTCTCATTCATAGAAAATTATTTTTTGCTATGTTAAACAAAATTTAAATGACAACATTTAACTGAAATAACGTCTTCAAATGTTATTCAAGGTGGTGAAAGTTTCGTGTTTGGTTCAGAATACATCTTGACCTTGTGAAGATGGCGGTACAGCATCAGGGAAAGTGGATCTTAGCGAGCAGGTGGTCTGCTCATCTGCTCACTAACTTCCACACTCTCCATACAGCGACCGGACAGCACGCATTGGGTGGGGGGGGGGGGAACGCTTCATGTTCAAAAATGACGTTCACATAGGAAAAATAAATCGTAAGCTGTGAAGACGAAAACTTATTCTTCAAGTCGTCTCCTAGTTTAAAAATATTGATCTACGACATTTTATTTCATAATTCTATTAATTAGCTGGAGAGATTGTCAAATTTAATAGCATTATATAATGCTATAATTATTTTTTTTAAAAACACACACACACACACACATTTTACGGAAGTGTTCAAATCTGAACCCCTTCTGACAGTGTAACATCTTCGCGAACGCAGTCAAATCAAATCTCGACAGAGATTTGCTTGGGCCATCATGCGCCAGAATACAAGAGCAGTGACAGGTAACCGTCTGGTCTGGGAATTGTTTTACATCTGGATGTCGATAGCCAATCTAGATGTCGATAGCCGTGCAGATGAAACGTTGATTTGCTAACCGACACAGATCAAGGACTTTTCTCTTCAAGATTTCGACTTTCGGTTCTCGCACACCGTTTCAAATTGTCAGTTTCTGTCAGTGCTTCTCCGTACTCGTAATAGGCATATTAAAAATATCAGAGGACACTTGTAGCGATATATAACCGGACATACATAAAGAACATTTGCAATCGATTCAACAGAAAATGGCGGGGAAGTTAATCATTTACAATTTTCTCGTTACCAAATTAATTGTACCTGGCAGAAGACTCCTACTCCCGTCATTGTACATCTTGAACTCACATTATAAAGTATGGGGTTATGTATAGATAACCCATATTTCATCACCCCACCCCTTAAAACCACCTCCGTCCCACCTCTTGTAACTTCGAGGGCCTGCAGTAATATCTGAGAATAAAATAGCCGTTATTTTCCCCAGGTTAGACATATATTCTTGTCTGATATTTCAGGTACAAGATATCAATCTCTCCATTTTACAGATACCGGTACTACAAGATGGCCACGTGATAAAATGTGGAGAAGATTCGAGACTTAGAAAGCAAACCCTGATTGAAGATAACATAAACACAAAGAAGGCGCTTGACAAGACTGCTAGTGTACGACAGATTTCTTTACACGATATGTAATAGCCTACAGATAAACGTCAATGTATCATCAAAGAAGCACATGGGTGGTAAAAGGGTTGAGATTTATTGATAACAAACAACCGTTGTATATATTTCAAAATCATAAAATATAACATCGCAGTGTATATTCTTGGATATACATATACTTTAAACCAGGCGCTTAGAGGTTAAACCTGGAACTTGTCCACCTATTTTAAAGAAGATCCTGGATATTTTAGGATCGTCTATAATGAATTTGCTATAGATTTATTACAGTCACGTCGCCTGTTCCGACCGGGTGTCAGTCCCGACCCATTTCCCATACATTGCTTCTTGCCACAACCATGGACATTACACTGACCGTGTAGAGTCCATGTCTCAACCAAGATCACGTGAAATTTTAAAACATTTGGTGCATTCGAACAAGTTGATCAACCTTCCAATCTTGGCTAAATTATATTAGGCATCCATTGGATTTGTTCGGACATAGCTTTTCAGACCCACCCCATTACATCTCATCGGTCGCCCACATTACAATACAAACGCCATGACCCGCCGTCATGAAAAATCAATGTCGTCTGCCAGCGCATTCGATCAAAGTTTTGATGTTTCGTTTCTCACATATAATTATTATATGGTACTATATGTATCTGTGATAAATGTATTGACTCCAGTGTTACTCCAAGGGCTACCCACCTCATCGTTGACATCAACTGAGGGAGCCAGTTCCGAACCACCATCATCCATGGATAGCCAAGCTGGGTCGTACCATGGCCTGAAAAGGTCTTACGAGCGCAGCGTTCACTACGTAAATTCGTAACTCGTGTAATGATCAGCATTACTTTGCTATAATCTGCTATTCATAGGTAAAATAAATAAAGTATCAGCAATTTAACGTATATGCTAATAAGCAATCGGAGATATTTCAGTGTCTAATCTAATTTGCCAATATGCCCAGGTTGACCATATCACTCTCTCCCCCAACCCTCATTCTTCAACGCCAAATGTCAACTATTGAGATGAAGACGTGCAAAACGAAATATCCTGCTAGGACCCTATTTTGGGGGGAAAATTATCATGTTGACGATTACATTTGTATATATCTGGGTCAAAGGTCAATCCCAAAACGAGGCTGGATCGGAACGGGCGACAGTGGACCGGAACGGACACCTCTCGTGAAGGAATACATTTCATTTCTGAGTTACTTTGTTAATAAATTCTATAGACAATTGTATACTGCGACCCTGATAATGATTTTGCCAATCAAACCATTTCCTTTTGAAACTTTGGTGGTTCGGAACTGGCGCCTTGTCTGTATTAGTCGGTACCAATAAAATCATTTGATTAGTACGAGAACCAATATTGTTGTTAAAAGTAAAGTATTGAAGCATTAGTCATTGCATACTGAGAAGAAAAAAACTAGTGACTCAAACCACCAGATGTTATTGAACGGATAATCCTCACCCAGCTCGGGCCATTTGGTCTCACGTGTTGGTCGATACGTTACGGTAAAGTTCCCATCGTCCACACTCTTCGTTGTGACATACCTCACAAAGTTCAGAGCCTGTCCAACGCGCCCCATCGATTTGTGTATTAACCGCAACCAAACGGTTGGCACCAGAAACGAACAGTAAACCAACGCGCCAATCAATTTCTAATAATCCAGTTAGTGCAGCCCTGAAAATGGCGGCAAATGCAGGTTCGCGGGATGTCCAATTAGGCGCTTTTTCAAGCAACGAGGAAAATCGTCGAATACCAATTAAACACGGGACTATATCCCAGAAATGGTCTCCACATAACCGCGATTTCAACACATGTATGAGCAAAGTAATCCAGTAGTACGCCTCGAAATGTTAAACAGATAATCTCTTCTCTCGGTTTTTTTCTTGAATTGTCAAGAAGTGACCGAACGTTTTGCCTCCAATTAAACAAAAACACGTTGCTCCAGTTAATCTTTGTTCTGTTGTCTGTGCTAAGTATGACTGTACGTCAAAATTATATGACAGGGCAAAAACTGACTGGAAGGCTCGAGGCAAATTATATCTTGAAATCGGACATAAAAACTAGAAAGCAGATGTGCCATATATCCATAATTATATAGACCTTGAACCACTCTGTAAAAGTTTTCTCGAGCTTGCAATGAATATTTTGTAGTTTATCATCGTTTTGTTCTACCATTCCCCTCCACCGGGTTCGACCAGTCGCGTATACATCATTGTGGCCTTATCAATTAAGATAATCTGTATATCTAATTATACTATTTTTTTCAAATACCGCGTTCAATATGCTTTTTATAGATTCGTTTTGCACAGAAATGCGCAAGACCGTCCCACGTTATATGATGTTTTATTCACGAGCTCTGTTCGCCGAAGGGCAAAATGAATGCGGCAAACATAAATTGCGATACGAGAAAAGAAATTGTGTACATCATTAACACAGTTGTTGAGATGTCAATTTTCAGCGCCTATACACTCGCCATTCCCCTTTTGTCAAAGTTTGACAACTCTCGGTGTAACACCACTGACCGCATTAGGTCTAAAATCGCGGCGCTCATGCGCAGTCAGGATTGAACCACACAGGAAGCATGTATCTCACATGTTTTGATGAATGAACAAGTTAGATGCTCAACAAATCGACAAGAGCGCACGATACAATGTCTCGTTTAACTGTGAAATCCTGTGCCAACTCCGCTTCATTTAGTAACAGACGATGCTCATTGGCCGAAAGTCATTCGCACAGAAGCTGCCGCCGCTTTTTTAACTCCAGTGCAATCAGAGGGTATATCTGAAAATAGGAGGTAATAAAACTGACGCCATGAGAATAACTCTCGCTTGCAGGGTGCAATACTGTTGTAGGGGGCTGCAGACCTACACGTGAAGGGTGTGGTATAAGTCACACACATACACTCTGAAAGAAGAGCTTCCTCAGTCTCATTCATACACTCTGAAAGCGGCACATGAAATGAAATGATATAAATAATAATTTGCATTTCATTGCTGTTTTATTACTGTTGACAAGATTACAAAGCAAAAGAAGAAAGTCTCACACTGCCACCTTCAGGCATCTATGGCCGAATTAGCTTTGATACGTTTGATGACCACAAACTCCACAACAGTATTAAAATGACGGAATTGGTTAACACCAACCAATTTCTCGAGGCGAATCAGTTCTAATTTATTCCAATACGCTTATTAGACAATCATTAGGCAGCCGTAATAATCACAAACATTCATGTGAGATTTTAATGTTGAAAAACGCCTTTAAGGTAGAAAGCTAACAAATTCTCACGAACCGAATGGAGTGTAAGCGTTCAACCCTATCGACTATTATATAGGCAGTAACTGAGTGACCGAGATCCAACGAATACTTCAGGATTAAACTCAAAGTAAGAAAATAAAACTATTGAAGACGAATAATGACAGATTACGACGGTGTAAAATAAAATGTATTCGACCATCTGTAGTTTCACTTTTTGTGATCATATAATTATATGGTCATTTAGAAAGTTAGCTGATATTAATATCTAATTATTTTCATTACAAGAATTTCGTAGTAAAACTGTAAGGCTGATTCCCGGGTGGAATTTTCAAATCCGCGACCTCAGTCAGTTACCAGTTGTTTGCCTCTCCTGTATATTAATACAACAGACAGGTATCCTCCAGCATCTCGTTTCACTGCCGATATACGGACTGAATCTCGAATTCAAACTCTATTGGCTGATAATTCCAGCATTCTGACTGGTTGTCACAGATGAGGTCGCCTTTCACTGTGTTCATTCTCCGCGTCTGTGGCTGTTTATTCGGACCCGAAAAAATCCGCAATGCAGAGAACGAGTCTAGATCCAGACAGAATTATTAACCGAAGATGCGAACCGTTACTGCACGGACATACAGCGGAGATAACCAATCTATCTCGCTTTCCATGAGGAATTAGTGCTTTACCCCAAAGGTCGCGGGTTCGATTCCCGATCGAGCATCATCCAGACGGACACATCTCTTTTCAACATAGAATTTTACTGACACTTTTTATATAAATCAGTAATATACATAGCAGAAAAACTAAATGAAACATGCGAGTCGGGCTGTCCATTAAAATGGGGAACCCTCATCTCGGACTAACACAGAAATTATTGGGAAATGGAGAAAAATACGATAAATGAGATTTTCAGATACAAATGAACATAGATTCTTTCTTAGAATTTTAGATAACACGCAAAGCACCCTGTTTCATCCAAATACAAATTTTTAACTGGGGTCACTGTATCTTTTTTGTTTATAATGCACAAAATTATCATATTTTGGTCATTTCCCCATTTATTCCCTTGTTATTTCTATTCAGTTGAGGTGGCTGTCGTGTTAATAACAAATTTAGTCATATTCAAAAGCATTTTTACCTTGTTAGTTCACCATAGGTTAGATGCATGCAAAAATTTGTTTTTTCCTCACTTGAAGTGTATCACGACACGTGGCTAAGGTATCTGTCCATCTAAAAAACAAATTTGCAGTCTAGTTTTCGCCTTTAAAAATAGTTTCCACAGTTGGTAAGTTGCATGATTTTATATTAAAGAATATGGTCAGCGAGGAAAGAAAGAGAGAATTTGACAGTCCTGCTGAATATTCTTGGTACTTCCCTGTTTCATCTCAACAATCTGACTATACAAGTTTGACATACCTTTACACAACCATAGTATCCCCTTTCGTTAGAAACATAAGAATATCACTCTATAGTATCTTCTCGTATTCGGCACACGTTTCGTTCTAAGCCGCCATTTTGAAATCCGCCATGTTTAAATCCTTGCACGCGACCACGCGCACTGCTATGCAAAGTCACAGCCTGAGCAATGAAAATCTGCGTTTACTGTTTAGCCTATTTAGAAACACATAATTTATTATAATATACCAGACAGTTCTTTGATAGTCAATATGAAGTCTATTTCATATCCCGACTGTGATATTCACGTTACAACAGCTGATGATCGACCGATCGCTAAAGTTTGCTGTAAAAATCAATCCGAGGACAGATTTCATACCTATACAAGAGCACTCAATTCAAAGTCAAACCTGTCATCGTGTTTAACTTGTTCAAATCGTATTGATCGTAAAATGGTTTTCGAAAAGGTTTTCCGGGATTGATGGGCACGTGGCATATATGATATTTTCCGGGATGGGCACGTGGCATATATGATATTTTCCGGGATTGATGGGCACGTGGCATATATGATATTTTCCGGGATTGATGGGCACGTGGCATATATGATATTTTCCGGGATTGATGGGCACGTGGCATATATGATATTTTCCGAGTATCAAAGTCGACATAGGTGTTATTCCAACATACCTCGGGTAAATTCCACAGCATGCGTTTTCTAAACACGAAATAGTGTCCAATTCAAGTTCAAATAATTACGGTCGTCGTGAAGGTGTGCTAAATTATATACACATCAGCCAGGCTTTTATTGGGACTATTCATGTCATACCATGGGGTCGACAATCACATAATATAACAGGCTCCATTTAAGCGAAAATATTGATTTTACCGCACAATTCCCAAAAGCTATTGATAGATCCATACAGGCGACAGAGGTTATAGCAAACTGTCCATGCGCCGTGACCATCACTACCGCCAATAACCGAAAACATAGGTTGATTTGAGTCGAGAGTATATATGCAGTCATAGTTCAGTTCACATCACGGAATTCCCTCCTTTAAATACGAGCACCTCCCTGGAGAGTAATAGTTTGTTACAGAGCCAAAAGATACAAGCACAACGTCATTAATCCGACGCCAATCCTGTTGTTCTGGAATGGTTAAGTGTATAGAAGTACAGCCGTAAAGTCTTTCTAGTTTGTAGACACATGGGCACAGGTTTGAACTTAAGAAGCCAGTTGGGTTCAGTTGCAAGTGCATCGTCATTGTACCAAACAGTTTGAGTTGTAGTGACACAATCTACGCATATATTATTCTGCATCGGGTTAACATATTTTGCACGGATTTCCTTAAATTATCCTTTATATATACATGTATAAAGAGGGAGAGGGCAGGAAACAGTTGAGTTGAGAGTGGGTGGCATATAAGTGTCCATGTGACAGGGCTTTGTTCTCGCATGTTGTTTTGTGTGTATTTTTTTTTATGTGGTGTCTCAGGTAAATCGACCAACCGCGATTGTTTGATTTACCTGAGACACGCCCACAACAACGCAAACAGATGCAAGTGAGACCCAAGATATTTTGCGCCAACACTTCTAGTGACATTGGAGTAAACCGATCAAAGGACCTTGTACGTTAAGGTGGACAAACCGCCCCAGGTGGGGTACGATTGTAGATGAAAAATGAAACTTAAAATATGAAATGCTCGTCTCGATTAGCATAAACTATGACATTTTTTTCAACTCTCTTTGAAATATTGGGAGCATGAGTACCAGCGCACGAAATGTGCCAAAGTTGTATGCGATTGAACGAGGACATGCTATAGTTTATGTCGACGTGTCATTATCCCAACAACTTTGACTAATTATCACTGTACACCCAGATGAAATCCGACGTTACGCTGAATTTTCTTTAGTCGGACAAGATCGTGGCCAGAATTTGTCAATATAAACCGCACTGGACAGGCAGTTTTGGCCAGTCATCTCTTCAATCACCGCATAAATTGGTCTGCTTTTTCAAGCAGGGTGTCAATACATAACGTACCTGTGCTGACATTACTCCATGACATCGCCCTATGGTAAATCCATCCGTGTTTTCTTGTATTCAAACCATTTTAACTTCAAACCCGGCCTCCGGTTGAATTTTCTTCTGGCCGAGTCGGCGATAAAAGCTCGACGCTGATTGGTCGGAATATCGAAAAGGCTATATTTAGAGATATTCCGACCAATCAGCGTCGAGCTTTTATCGCCGATTGCTAAACTATTGGACAGAGACTGGGGAGGGGTTGTTTCATAATAGAATCGTACGGCCTAGAGTCGTGTGGTCCCGGAGTGTACATGTAAGTTCAATAAGAGGAAGAATGACGTAGTAGGAACGAACGGAGCCATGTAAACTTGGCTAGGTGATAACATTATCACAATGTATCTGAAACGTTACCTCTACATGGTTCAATTTGTATCTGTATAGCACTGGCGTATGTTGTGTGCACGGGAGATAAGTGGAGGAAGTTTAACGCACGCCAACGCGAAGAAGTGTTATTCGGTATATTGAGTAGGGCATATTCAAGCAACTTGAACGGGTATAGAGTCAGAAAACCATGCATAACAAAGTTACAGTCTCACATTCACATGAATATTTCATGGATTTTTCACCTCGTCTTTGCACTTGGCTAATCCCTTAATTAAACACAGCGATAATTAAACACAGTGCATTTATGTCATGACAGCCAATCGTTACAACTTACATCAATTCGAGTTAAGGGTGTGCTGTGTAGGCTAACCTTTTGTGAACAGATGAACATATCGTACTTCGGGTGAAACGAGAAATAAACGGTTTACCGCCAAACAAAAACATCAGCATATTCCAGAAGTGTCGCTCTTTGCACTCCCGACGTCAAATCATTAAATTCGTGTATTATTAAAACGTTTCCAGGGCTATTCAAAATCTATCCCCATTGTCCGTTTTACCCGTCTCAGAGAGCTCATAACATTTTCTGTCGAAATTAGGCTTGAAACCCGCTGTTGAACAAACCAAGAATGTTTTGCAAGCTGAAGCATGGCAGCTTCCAAGGGTTGGCCACAATATATGTTTAACGGGACAGGCAGGTAGGTACAGAAGATGAATAAGGCGCTGACAGCACAAGGCAAGTGCAGGTCCATCATTGCCTTGGCCTACGACGAGCATGGCGTGCATGCAATATCACGGCCTGGGTCACAGAGAGTATTTAGAATTTTATAATTTGCACGAAACATCTAAGAAGGGAAAGAAACTACTAGTGTTTGCAAATATTATCAGAAAAACTTCAACAAAAATATATCCAGGTTGTTGTTGTTGTTGCTTTGAGCTGTTATGTACAAGATTTATGAGCTCTCAGAGACGGACAGTGGGGGTGGATTTTGATTCACCCGGCGAACGTGTAAAAATACAAAAAAATAATAACTTGACGTCGGAAACACTTCTAGAATATGGTGGTGTTTTCTGTTTGGAGGTAAACCGTTTATTTCAAAGATATAAGCATGGGGTTATCTATAGAGATCCATATTTCGACACTTCACCCAAAAACCATTCCCACTCTCTCAACTCTCTTGTTTTGCGGGGCCTGTGCACCAGAAAAAATATCGTCACGTGATTCACTACGAGTTGTAAATATCCTATTCATTGGACAGGTGGGGGGTGTGGGGGTATTGAATTAGTAATAGTTACATGATGACACTTGACGATGTATTCCAAATACTGGCGCGATGTGGGGCTTTGCCCCTCGAGCACAGTATCTTGGCTGACTCGGGTCATCGTGTAACTATATTACTTACACCACAGATAAACTCAACCGAAATCTCTCTATAACCCTGGGGTGGTGTGTGTGTGTGTGTGTGTGCGGGGGGGATATTTATTGGGGATGGGGGAGAGAGATGCCCCACCCCCTCAGAAACACAAACTATCCACTGTTAATATATGACCTGATACGATTTTTATCTTGCAAAATCTTCCACACATGGGACGTGCCTTGTTATTGCATATAGGCGGTAACCCGGACTATAAGAATACGTACAGCTTGTATGAATAAGATGTCGAGTGTCCACCCACTTTGAAGGAGGGGTGGGGTTGGAACGTCATTCTCGTTCATGTCATGCAGCGCATTGTGATTTTTGATAAATTATATAGGGTTAGTATAATACTGAAGTTCTTGACTAATTGTAGTCCAAACTCACAGAGGCTATTTAATAACTGTATGGCGGGTATAAAACTGTGTCACCTATTACTGTACAAGTACGGTTGACCGTTTTGAGGTTGCACTTTCTATTTGTAGAAGACCTCATTTTGTATTCTACAACACAGGTGAATCAGGTTTGAGCCTGGTCATTTGTAAAGCCTTTTATATAGCGAGCCTCTTTCACGTTAGCTAAGAATTGGGCAAAGAATAGGCAGAACAAATATAGACCCTAGAGAACGAAGTTTCCAACTAGATTCTCATGTCAAACACAGCACATGCGGCCACACCAATATGGCACACTGTGAAGTAACTGAAATAAATATAGAGGGTAGATATAGGGCCGACCTGAGCTAAAAGAGCAGCAAAGACAATACTATGATAACACAGTCCCCCGATGATATAATAAAAGAAAACTGATAAAGCACCACAAGTACAGGGCTCGAATAATTCCTGGCAAGATGATATAGTATAAGAGAGAAGTGCTTAACAATCTGTTAAATGAAAATCATTTCCACTGTCTGAACGGAGATCACCGCCATGTCTGACATGGGGAGACTCGGCGATTTCGAAGCCTTCAAAACCCAACCTGTAACCATCTGGATCATCTATACGCGGTACGACTGACCCTGAGATCGTGTGTATCCATGTTCAACCTACTTTCGGCAACTATATGGGGGAATTCCCCGCAATCAAAACCACGTGATGTCGTCAGCCAATCACCTAAACTCTACCGACGTAACTCCAGAGTAACCCGCCATTTTCGAGTCATGTGCTGTTCTATTTGTTCAAAATTACAGATCTACAACACCTCTTGGATGATACGGAAGTTATTCATATCTGTATCGTTTATAAGCTCAGACAATATATGTTTCAGAAATAGTATGAATAGCATGTAACTTTCTCGAGTCTGTTCTCCGCCGGATGAAGACCAAACAGTATACGATAAAGTATCAGATATCGCTCCGCTATAATGGCGACACTCGATTCACAAGCCATCTTATGGATGGGGAAGTGTACGCAAATGCTTGAACACACTGGAAAACGGTCAATTGTACAAGGGTATCTCAAAACCGCCAACAGACATCGATCGATATTTGACTGTTTGCCTCACCAGCGCTCGAGGACTGTATGCTTTTCATCTTGGCAACGGGATATGTCTCGTGAACGCCAACGTTGGTAAAATATTAAATAATACCAAGGTTTCAGACTCAATCACCCAATGGATAATGTGAAACATTATTAATGACGAGTTGAGATCTAGATTTGTAAAAGCCGTTATAAAACAGGCTTGTACCAAAGATCAAGACTAACTCGCACTGAAAACTGTTGACCATGCATTGTGTATATTTACAACTTAAATGTTCCAAAATATCCATTGACTGTCTTTTCTTTAAATATAGTATAGGCCAATATGATGTATAGCTACCTCATTTATTCCAGTTATGACCACTTGAAAAGGGAGAAATAAAATTTTACGATCTGCAGTTAGTTGCGGGATGCTATAGGCAGCTGCCATCAGAGTCGGCACCGTAGTCCGTTGTTATCGCGTCAATGTTTATCAACTGAGTTAACAACTGGGTATTACATAACTGGAAATGGCGCTCATGGGCTACCGTACAAATTATAAATTGCTTTTAGTCAGTCGCAACAAAAAAAATAGAAAAAAGTTAATAATTTGAACACTGTTGGTATAGTTTTCAATTTGAAGTTTTCATCAATGACGTAAATTAAACATCAAACAAATCGGAGCCATACTAAAGTTGTCAAGCAACATCAGCTTTGCAAATTGCAAAAGAAAAGATAGTGCCACGGCACTGTAGCTCATCTGGCTGTAACTGGAGAAAGTAGCTGTGACAAATTTTTACTAAAGAACTGCAATAGATGAGTTTCTAGCTTGTGTTGTCCCCCCCGAACACTAAATGATCCATGCAGTAATTTCCTGAGATTTCATGATAAAGTTTCATGGGGAATTCAAGATGCGGCCATATTGGATTTTCGAAATGGATCAAAAAATGTATCTTGCACAACTGGACCACAAGGGGAACCTGTGACAAAGATCCATGCAGTAATTTCCTGAGAATTCACGATAACAAAATTTCATGGGGAAATTCAAGATGGCCACCTGGAGGCCATATTGGATTTTCAAATTGGACCAGAAAAGGTATCTTGCACAACTTGACCCCAAGGGGAGCCTGTTGTGAAATGTCAATTCTGGACCACCATATAAACGCATAATTCTGACTTTTCATTTAACAATTTGATGTAACTGTGTGCACGCAAACCTTGGTATTATGATGTGTTGTGACAAACCTATTTCCGAAATACTATTCCATGACCCTTCAGGTCGGTTATTGTAAACACAATTATTTGTGAGAATTAATTATGTAAGTTCAGATTTATACAGATAACGTAGAAACCGCTTATATAAGTATAATGATTTAACCTTGGTTTTGACGAATGAAATATACAATGCGACAGTTCTGTGATCTGTCTGTCATAATTGTACCGAAGCTGTGAGTACATCTATGTCGGGTTAAATTGACATTGTAAATGTCTAGTATTGTATATAACGGAATGAACGGCATATTATAGTCAGACTTTTAACACCAGGTCTCCCTGATGGCAGTACCATCAGGTATCGCAGAGGCTCATGCTTCCGATAATAGATATTGCTATCTCCAGTTCCGAAAAATGACTGTTTACAGAATAGTTTGCCTAGCAAATGATGCCGGTCATTCCTAAGATAGATGAAATCCAAATTTCATAATGGCTTTGTTACCAGGATCAAGACTGCAGCTTTCATAATGGCGTGGAATGAATTTACAATAAATCGGCTTAATATCCAACAGACGTTTTCATTGTATCCTCTCTCATTTAAAGAGTTTGTCAAGACTTCGAGAAATCTCAGAAGCCGGACCTTGGAATCTATTATTGTTCAGGTTTTATGAAGACGATCCCTGTGTCTTGAGACGACTAATGCGTTACAACATCTTAAAGATCACGCGCACAAGCCCTGTCGTCTTAAAGACCTCAAATTGCATAATGGCGAGCTTGCCAGGATAAAGACAACTGTCTTTTGGATACAACTACAAGATCTTGAGAGAACAGATCTAGGCGATCGACCGAGGACATTGAGAGTACTAATTTTTGGACAAAATGGTTGAGCCAGTGAAAGTGCAGGGGCTCCAGGCCATTGCTCAAGGCATCACGAAACTTGTGGACAATTTGTGAACTGATATTCAGGCCAAGGACAACCGTCAATTACAAAGAGAACAGGTAAAGGACCTTCCTTCCTTTTTGCACCTGCTGAGTTATAGCAGACGGTAATTAAGTCACCCAGACGAGGACGGTGACTGATGAAAACATTTGGTGCCCTTGTTTTTTTGATCATTGTGAAATGTATGACCCTGTTCAACGCCTCCTTGAACTGCCTTGTAATTCTGACTGGATGGAATTCCAAACTGATGTCCACAACTGCCATGAGTGATGTTCATCTTAGTGATAAGATGATGGACCCAAACACCGTTCATCCTATAACAGAGACATGTTTCTCCTCTTCCTTGGTGACATGACAGCGTGTGCCAGAAACCTTTGGAACGAGTCCATTCCGTGGAACAATATCTACAGGTACAGTTTGATTCGTTTCATTTAACAGAGCCTTGTAAATGGCCGTAGCGATTGAAAACATAACTGTGTTGTGATATATTATCTGCCTGGACTTCCCTGAACTTTCTGTCTGACGTTGTGAAGTTCCCACTGATTGACAATAGTGCGTGTGATGAACAGTGTGTACTTTACAGAACTGGATCATGCATAACGAACTCTAAGACATTGTGTTCTTGTAACTTTCTTGGAACATTCTGGACTGAACCCTCAAACAGGTTGGTAACGTATTGAACAATCATGTTATATGTGCTATGGTAATACCTTATATGAACTGTTGACATCTTTCATATATTGTGCACTTTTTGTTAATTATTGATAATGCGCATGCCCAGTGAAGTTGATAAATCAATGATAAAACCGATTGATTGAATGAACCTTTGCAACTGATAAATTTAGTGATTTGCAGATTGATAAATCTAGCCTTTGAAGTTTGTATTAGAATCTTGTGATGTGGATCTACAATGATTTTTTTTTGTTAGGATATTTATCGCGATCAGTTTCCATAATTGCTAGTGTAGCTGGTGAGCTAAACACTTAACGCAATTTGGGCTAAATGAAACGAAGATTATCGCGTATACACTGAGTACATGTACGTACTAGTGTTTGTAGCATATGAATGCTTGGAATAGGCTGTGGAAGCCCGGTGGGTGTTGGCTGATGTGCCCCCACAATTCCTGATTAGGCCATAGAAGCCTGGATATTTGGTTATTTGTTTTTTGTATTGTTGTTTGGATCCACAGATATAAGTCTAAGATGTTGGATGACAAATTGGTTTCAATTAACACGTATTGACAACTTCGTTAAGAGTAATACATATTGTGTCCATGTCAACCATAAGCTTCTAGCTTTCATAATGATTTCTCTTGCACTGAAGAAGTGATTTTTCTTGCACTGAACTGGTATATTAATTCTGTTTCGAAATAATTTGCTTCTGTTTGTTCTGATTGACATTATCTTGCATGTAGGTTGGAGTTTTGACATTTTGTTATTGATCTTGCTGCCTTATGCATTTTGCGTTTATACTTTGAGATGAATAAACGATCTTCGTTCGTATTTATTCATCTTCCATTGTCGGATGATATGTGAAATGTCAATTCTGAACCACCATATAAACGCATAATTCTGACTTTTCATTTAACAATTTGATGTAACTGTGTGCACGCAAACCTTGGTATTATGATGTGTTGTGACAAACCTATTTCCGAAATACTATTCCATGACCCTTCAGGTCGGTTATTGTAAACACAATTATTTGTGAGAATTAATTATGTAAGTTCAGATTTATACAGATAACGTAGAAACCGCTTATATAAGTATAATGATTTAACCTTGGTTTTGACGAATGAAATATACAATGCGACAGTTCTGTGATCTGTCTGTCATAATTGTACCGAAGCTGTGAGTACATGTATGTCGGGTTAAATTGACATTGTAAATGTCTAGTATTGTATATAACGGAATGAACGGATTATTATAGTCAGACTTTTAACACCAGGTCTCCCTGATGGCAGTACCATCAGGTATCGCAGAGGCTCATGCTTCCGATAATAGATATTGCTATCTCCAGTTCCGAAAAATGACTGTTTACAGAATAGTTTGCCTACCAAATGATGCCGGTCATTCCTAAGATAGATGAAATCCAAATTTCATAATGGCTTTGTTACCAGGATCAAGACTGCAGCTTTCATAATGGCGTGGAATGAATTTACAATAAATCGGCTTAGTATCCAACAGACGTTTTCATTGTATCTTCTCTCATTTAAATAGTTTGTCAAGACTTCGAGAAATCTCAGAAACCGGACCTTCTATTATTGTTCAGGTTTTATGAAGACGATCCCTGTGTCTTGAGACGACTAATGCGTTACAGCATCTTAGTGATCACGCGCACAAGCCCTGTCGTCTTAAAGACCTCAAATTTCATACTGTGTATCAAATTTGAGAAAGATCAATGCAGTAGTTCTTGAGAAATCGCGATAATAAAGCTTCATGAGGAAATCCAAGATGGCTACCTGGTGGCCATATTGGATTTTCGAATCAAATAACAGAAGGTATCTTGCACAACTAGACCCCAAGGGGAACCTGGGTACCAAATTTGAGAAAGATCCATGCAATACTTCCTGAGAAATCACGATAACGAAGTTTCATAGGGAAATCCAAGATGGCCGCCTGGTGGCCATATTGGATTTTTGAATCAGCGCAGAAAAGGTATCTTGCACCACTAGACCCCAAGGGGAACCTGTGTACCAAATTTGAGAAAGATCCATGCAGTAGTTCCTGAGAAATCGCAATAACAATGTTTCATGGAGAAATCCAAGATGGCCGCCTGTTGGCCATATTAGATTTTTGAATCAGACCACAAATGGTATCTTGTACAACTAGACTCCAAGGGGAACCTGTGTACCACATTTGAGAAAGATTCATAGAATAGTTCCTGAGAAATCACGATAACAATGTTTCATCTGGAAATCCAAGATGGCCACTTGGTGGCCCTATTGGATTTTTGAATCAGACCACAAAAGGTGTCTTGCACAACTAGGCTCCAAGGGGAACCTGTGTATCAAATTTGAGAAAGATCAATGCAGTAGTTCCTGAGAAATCGCGATAACAAAGTTTCATGGGGAAATCCAAGATGGCGACCATATTGGAAGTTCAAATCAGAGCAGAAAAGGTATCTTGCACAACTAGACCCCAAGGGGAACATGTGTACCAAATTTGAGAAAGATCTATGCAGTAGTTTCTGAGAAATCGCGATAACAATGTTTCATCGGGAAATTCAAGATGGCCGCCTGGTGGCCATATTGGATTTCTGAATCAGACCACAAAAGGTATCTTGCACAACTAGACCCCAAGCGGAACCTGTGTACCAAATTTGAGAAAGATCCATGAAGTAGTTCCTGAGAAATCGCAATAACAATGTTTCATGGAGAAATCCAAGACGGCCACCTGTTGGCTATATTGGATTTTTGAATCAGACCACAAATGGTATCTTGCACAACTAGACCCCAAGGGGAACCTGTGTACCAAATTTGAGAAATATCCATGCGGTAGTTCCTGAGAAAACGCAATAACAATGTTCCATGGGGAAATCCAAGATGGCTGCCTGGTGGCCATATTGGATTTTTGAATCAGACCACAAAAGGTATCTTGCACAACTACACCCCAAGGGGAACCTGTGTACCAAATTTGAGAAAGATCTATGCAGTTGTTTTTGAGAAATCGCGATAACAACGTTTCGTCGGGAAATTCAAGATGGCCGCCTGGTGGCCATATTGGATTTCTGAATCAGACCACAAAAGGCATCTTGCACAACTAGACCCCAAGGGGAACTTGTGTACCAAATTTGAAAAAGATCCATGCAGTAG
The DNA here is from genome assembly GCA_036873755.1 of Hanleya hanleyi. NCBI lineage: Eukaryota > Metazoa > Mollusca > Polyplacophora > Lepidopleurida > Hanleyidae > Hanleya > Hanleya hanleyi. The sequence continues at coordinate 165,709 of JAVTVY010037089.1, forward strand.
TTCCGGAGAAATCGCGATAACAAAATTGCATGGGGAAATCCAAGATGGCCGCCTGGCGGCCATATTTAAAATCGTATCGACACGGCATGAACAAATTCTGGTGTACTCAGTGGGGGGAACATGCATGCCAAGTTTCAGCTTAATCGGCCAAGCGGTTTCAGAGAAGAAGATGTTTACGGACGACGCACGACGCACGACGGACGACGGACGACGGACAATCAGGCCATGGCATAAGCCCATCGGGCCTTCGGCCCAGATGAGCTAAAAATTTGTCCAAATGAAGAAGTTGGATAAACATCGAATAATTGTTAAGAGCTTTAAAATACATAAATGGTTATATAATGCATACGCCAAAGGTAAATAGTGCATGTCTGATCAATTAAGTGCGCCTGCCCCTAGCTTTTCAAAAATTCACCTTCTCGAGATTTGTGAGTATCACCACGCCCTCTGCTGGGAGAAACAGTGATTTAAGAGACATGCACACACAATTCCCTGTCACTTGGTACATTTGATAAGTTTAGTTCGTGCCGAAATGAAAGACGTTCGCATTCAGAGTATTGAATTATAACATATGTTGAATCATTTGTATGAGTTGGTAAAAAATTAAAACTATTAATTGAAGCTAAATATTTTTAGATCAAATAAGTTTTATCAAACACATGTCGGGATCATAGAAACTGGTTGTTTATCGTCACCGCGCCTATCGGCGTAATTCCCGCCTTAATTCGGAGCTGTGGCAACGATCGGCTCGATAGTCCGGAAACCATCGAAGTGGCCCGAATCATTGCGCGGATCGTTCAAATGCGCCAATTTTCAAAGAACTCAGAAACACTGAATGTCAGATCGCATGTGTGGACTCATTTGTTTTACTTGGTACAAAATAAAAACTATTAATTGAAACTAAATATTTTTGGATCAAATTTGAAAGTGACTATTTATGGTCACGGCGCCCATCGGATTAAGTTCGCCTCAATTTGGAGTTTCAGCCAGATCGTCAGGAAATGATCGAAGTGATCCGAATCATTACGCGGAGCGTCCAAATGCGCCAGTTTCAAATAAACGTAGAAGTAAAATGTGTTCGCAAGCATCATTTATTTCGCCAAAGTGACAATAAAACTATCTTTCCAGGGGACCATATGCTATACTTGAAGACACTTTTCGTTGCCTTGAAAAGATTTACATCGACCGTGTGATTGCTAAAACAATGCCGGACTTTCGGTATAAATGAAGGTATATAAACAACTTTTACTTGTCAATGCCCACCGTTCCCTTCGGCCCAGATGAGCTAAAAATCTGTCCAAATGAAGAAGTTGGATAAACATCGAATAATTGTTAAGAGCTTTAAAATACATAAATGGTTATATAATGCATACGCCAAAGGTCAATAGTGCATGTCTGATCAATTAAGTGCGCCTGCCCCTAGCTTTTCAAAAATTCACCTTCTTGAGATTTGTGAGTATCACCACGCCCTCTGCTGGGAGAAACAGTGATTTAAGAGACATGCACACACAATTCCCTGTCACTTGGTACATTTGATAAGTTTAGTTCGTGTCGAAATGAAAGACGTTCGCATTCAGAGTATTGAATTATAACATATGTTGAATCATTTGTATGAGTTGGTAAAAAATTAAAACTATTAATTGAAGCTAAATATTTTTAGATCAAATAAGTTTTATCAAACACATGTCGGGATCATAGAAACTGGTTGTTTATCGTCACCGCGCCTATCGGCGTAATTCCCGCCTTAATTCGGAGCTGTGGCAACGATCGGCTCGATAGTCCGGAAACCATCGAAGTGGCCCGAATCATTGCGCGGATCGTTCAAATGCGCCAATTTTCAAATAACTCGGAAGCACTGAATGTCAGATCGCATGTGTGGACTCATTTGTTTTACTTGGTACAAAATAAAAACTATTAATTGAAACTAAATATTTTTGGATCAAATTTGAAAGTGACTATTTATGGTCACGGCGCCCATCGGATTAAGTTCGCCTCAATTTGGAGTTTCAGCCAGATCGTCAGGAAATGATCGAAGTGATCCGAATCATTACGCGGAGCGTCCAAATGCGCCAGTTTCAAATAAACGTAGAAGTAAAATGTGTTCGCAAGCATCATTTATTTCGCCAAAGTGACAATAAAACTATCTTTCCAGGGGACCATATGCTATACTTGAATACACTTTTCGTTGCCTTGAAAAGATTTACATCGACCGTGTGATTGCTAAAACAATGCCGGACTTTCGGTATAAATGAAGGTATATAAACAACTTTTACTTGTCAATGCCCACCGTTCCCAGGATATCTTTTGGACAGACAAGTGAAAGATAGACGAGATTGAGACAGTGAGCTTTATATGATAGTAAACTTTTGTGGCACTTTCGGACATAGTGGAGTAGTCTACTAAACTATGATAGTCCTACACAACAATCTCTGACTGGGAAAACATGATGCATGCGTGCATGGTGATTTACTTCAGATGCATTAGGAGAAAAAAGGAGATAATATTGGGAATCGTTCAGCCTTTTTTTTAACTTTCATGAACTGCAGAATTTCTTCCTTTCTCTTTCTCGATCTCTCCTATTTAAATGGTTAATCGCCGTATTTGGCATAGCTCAAGTTTGTTTGCGTTGTGAATCTTTCACATATAAAACCCATTTTTTTAGTTCAGTGTAAACTCCTGCTACAACACGTTCTGCATTCCGAAAAATGATATTTGAAACTCTCTGTACAGTGACACAAATTTATTGTAACAAGAGTGCCACATCTTCAACGACGTACAACCACCCCCCTCCCCCCCCATCACCACCCCCACCTCTCCCGCACCATCCCGCTCCGCTGATCGCCACAATTTATCACCAGCCAATCAAAAATCGGGTTTCGTAATACACTACATATCATAGCCGATCGCGAATCACTCTATTAATCAAATCTCGCATCAGTTAAATACATTTTATCTGCAAATACCCATATCTATATATACATTAATTTCGTTTCCATATGGATGCCAACGTCAGCAAAAGAGGATGTGTGCGACTATTTACTGGTAACATATTTGTTTTGAACGTATAAATCGATCAGCTCAACTTCTGACATTTACGAACACAACAATCAGCCAACCTCAGTCTATAGTATAGATTTATCGATACATGGCTTATAATACACATCGACCATAAATAAACACACGCAGAGACACCAGAGCAGTGCATGCTTCGCTGAGCTTTGTTTGCAACAGTCTCACATAGATGACGAGCATGTGTTATATCTATGAGTTTTTTTTTTTTTTTTTTTTTTTTTTTTTTTTTTTTTTTTTTTTTTTTTTTTTTTAAATGGTTGAATTTATTATCCGCATATTTATAATATACATACATACAAATATATATAGTTCGTCTGACCTACTAGTTTCGTGATTTTTTCAATATTTACACACATATATGTATAAAGTATAAGCAAACATACTAAAGAAACACAAAAAAACAAAAAAAACTTAAAAACCAGGACACACGTAAAAAAAAGAAACACAATAATAAAAAAATATTGAAAAAACAAGGAGAAAAGAAAAAAAGAAAAAAAAAGAAGGAAAACT